>JACEGR010004833.1:0-81601 GCA_014170235.1 Listronotus bonariensis | reverse complement strand
TATTTGATATAGTTGTAATGTATCAGGTACTTTTCTTTATAACAATGCGTTACACATTATCAAAGATTTCGGCAGCCTTTGTAAAATAGGTATAATAAAAGGTCCATAGGTGGCCCTTAAATAGGACAGTTTAGCATGCCTAAACCACTCCTACGTACGAAGTAATGATAATTTACACTTTTAGGTGGTTAGCTAGCATCGTTATTAAACAGATTTTTGGTAAAATGTGGTTTAATTAAATAATTGTTTTTATATATACATAGACCATTGCTAAAGCCTTTAGAAGGGGAAAAAAGTAAAAATTAAAATAAACTGGAATAAAACCCATTAAAAAAGCCAGAAAATATAACAGAAATTTAAGTAAAAATAAATTGCGGAAAAGTGAGTTAAGTGTAAAATACAGGTATTCTTGATATCTGGCAAAACTGCAAGTTCTTTGGAAAGAACTTTAATGAAAAAGTTGTAGAAAATAAAAAGATCTACAACTTTTATATTTATGCTTTCTTTACATAACCTGAAAATGTATGTGAAAAATTTAGATAACCATGTTTTATGGCATTTTCTTTTAACAGAAATTAAATTATTTTCACAAAATTTGGTGAAAACGTACCTTTGCATGCCCCACATAAACTGTTTTTTTTTTTATTTTAAATATTTATTTTTTTACATTATTTTGACTTAATATCAACAAAGTACCCTTTTTCCTAATCAAAAATTTTCATCCCAAAGAATCGGCATTTTTAAAAAAGTCAGTGGTTCTTTTGTTTGGTAAAAATCTATTTTTTTTTCAATATATTACAATGGGAAATTTTCTTAGAAAATGCAAAAAAAACTCAGATCCAATTTTTTAAATCATTATAAGACCCGGATCGATAATTTTTAAAACCAAAAACAAGCATATAAGGATAATAAATGGATGGAAAAACACAAAAATAAAAGCAAAAATAAATTACGAGTGATCTGAGGTCGAAAAGTGGAAGGGGTGAGTTTTTAAGGTTAAAAACGGGTTTTCTCGATATCCGGCAGAAAGTCCTATAAAACTGTAATTTCTGGAAAAATTTACCGTGGTAATGTATATTTTTTTACACTCTCCAAAGGTAAACAATTTAAGGAAAAACTGCTTTGAAAATGTCGATATTTTAACAGGTCAATTTTTGATTAAAAATAAAAGTATTTTTTAAAGTTAAGTCAGAATAATGTGTAAAAATTGATATTAATTATACTATATTTTTTTTAGGTTTCAATAATTGCCACCCATTGTCTAATGTTCTAAAAACGAATTATGAATTTTTTGTTAATACCTAATGAAATATATAAAGAAGACATAATTTAAATTGCTTTATTTTTCCTATATAAATTAAATTCTTTTTACGATGACGCTTAGTTAGGATAAAATAATAGGCTTACCTATGTTATTTTCGGCTAGTTTATTATATTATTTCTACTTACAGTTTTACGTTTATTATTTTTGACATAAAATATTAATAAGAACATCTGTACAAGTTGTTATTTTAAGTCTTTAAGTACAAGCTACGTTCTTTTTAGCACATTAAAATGTAAATTTTAAAAAGCTTTCTACGTTTTATTATGTCCTTCTTCTTTGTAATTTTATAGTTTTTGCTTGGAATAAATCTAAAACTCCTTTTAAAAAATGGGCTGCTTTAATTTTGTTTTATTACAAAGACATGAAATGTTTTAAAACTTTTAACTTTAATAAAAAAGTAAAGATATTAATTATTTAAAATAACAATTTTACATTTTTTTAACCTGGTTTTTTTTTAACATGAGATAGGAAGGGAAAAGCTGAGCAAAAGTAGCTCTGACCTCACTTAGGTAAGACTGGTACCTTCCTAAGTCTGACCAGGTTCGGCAGTATTTCACTAAAGCTATTGTTTGGACAAATTGAAAAGTATACCAAATGCCAAAAAAAAATATTGGCAGACAATTTACTTGGTTGTAATTTTGTTGCAGACTTTTAAAGGATTAAAAAAGAACAAGAATATATCCCACGAAATAACAACCAGCTAAATCGCCTGCCAATATTTATTTTTCTTGCATTAAATATACTCTTTAATGAATTCAAGCGGCACCTTTGATAAAATACTGCCTGGTTAACAATAGGGAAAGTCCGGGTAAAGTAAATACCTTAAGATGTTAGACACTTTATCAAGAAAGGTATAACAAATAGCAACAAAATAAATACTACAAATCAATCTTTATTAATTGCGTCTACATATTTTGTACTTAATTAATTTCACAAGTAAAACAATAAGTAACTAGATATAACTATAATTAAAAACAAACAAATTGTGACGCTATATATGTAATTTTTTTTTAAAATTTTTAGTCACTCTTTATCAGATGTTCTTGGTTTTTATGTTAATTTCTTTGTTAAAAACTTTAATTGTTAAAAAAAATATTTTATTAGAAAAAAGAAAGAGGGGTCTATTTATACAGGGTGTAATTTAATTGATAGCTAAAAATACAGGGTATGATTCCTTAGCTTATTTTGTGAAGAAAAGTTCATATGAACATATGTATGTCCTAAACGTCTTAACTTTTAAGCTACAATTAAAATTCAAAAATATGATATATTATTCACTTTGCCCAGACTCTTGGGTAAAGTGGATATGGTGCCCAGGTAAAGTAAATTACCATCTTCTAACTACACAAATCTAAAAATTATATTTTAAAACAAAACTTAATTCGATAAAAAACTTAAATTTACTGATCTAAATGGATTACCAATTTTATAACCTGCGCGAAACAAAAGTTACATTTCATGGGCGAAAAAACCGGTTCGTACGCAAGCCAGTTGAGGGTAAACGCACACGGACCCAAACAAACTATTCGCATTATAGGAAAGAATTTGTTGACCGCGTCCTGCTTTTCTGTTCGAAGTACGGTAGCTAATGAGAGTTACGGTCAGACCGCGGACGAAGGTAGGTTATCTATGTTTTAGACATGTACGACGACGAATCCAATTGTCAATTGGATTATCTTCTTTAATATATATTTTACCGCAAAAAATCATATTCTATCTTCAAAACTTTTTTGGTTGTTACTTCTTTAGCAATTAGTCTAGGAATGTTTTTTGATTCTTATTTTTTTAAATTTTTGCTTTTTCTATGATTTTGAGATTGACCTTTAGCTTTGTCTCCTAATCTTCACTGAAAATGGTACGGAATCAGGCAAATTTTGGGGTAACGACACTACTCTTGACTAGTCTGTATAGAGTTGAATCAGCCATCCCATACTTTTTATCAGTACCCTTCACTAACTCTCCAGATTTACCCAAATTAATGGTCTTGATTAGTTTTGTTTTTGTATTTATTCACCATCTTCAACAAAATATGAGTTTTATAATCTGCAGGTAAATATTCTCAAACCCGGGTAAAGTGTATACCATATCCACTTTGCCCTATTCACTTTGCCTAACACTGCCATTTTTGAGGTTAGGCCAAATCTTGCAAAAACTGTTGAATTTAATTTTATAATTAGTATATTATAAGAAGCCACTTTTTCATACAATAGAACTATAGTACGCCCAAGGATGACAAACAAATAATAAAGAAGATATCATCACAGCACTTGCCTCGAAATATTGAAAATTATTTATCGCAAACACAATTTACCGTCGTCAAGACGCTGAGCAACTCGGCCTCTTGCCTAAGTATTTGCCGCTTATTGAGACATGATGGCCAAAAGTTTCTCTGACCATGAGACTCATGTCAAACGAATAGTTTGGGCATAATGGGGACTATTCGATTTGCCCGGGGTGTTCACTTTACCCGGGTTTCCCTTACATGATTGGCTGTGTGATGTCACTCTAAATTTAACATGACAATACACCACAAATGGTGGACCAGTTGTACTTAATGCACAAAATGGTGGACTACAGATTATGATCTATTTTTTATTGCTTTTTAAAATATGGGTATTAAATTAAAGGGCTTTCTTAGAGTAACCAAAAAATAAAGTGAGGTCATTCTAAATACCACATACTTAATTTTAAAGCACTTTTATAATTTGGGTTTTAAATAAAAGAAGTCAATTTATAATTTAAAGGTTTTTTTAAGTGGGGAATCCAAACGTGCTTAAATTTTTGTCGTAAAATGTAGAGGGAGCCACATGCAGTTCTTAGCTTATGATTAAAGTGTCATTACTTTTTTTGGCTTGGTATATTATAATTTTAGTGTAGAATTTTTATTCCACTCTATTTTTGCATAAAAAATACTTGATAAATATTGCTACACGAAAATGTTTTTATGATAATTCAGATAAAACATTTTATCCCATACAAAAATTTTTCCATTGCATTCCGTCACGGTTTATCTAGGCCACCTAGTAGTGTAGAAAATATCTGTACAAAATGCTACTACAAATTCTTTGGAACAAAATACAACGCTTTAATGCAATTTTTCTTTGTCAAAAGGTTGCTGGTTTGCAAGATACGGGGTCTCAAATTTTCCATTTTTTTTTACTTGGACACCCTGTATTTAGCAAACGATCGACTTTTCAACCAAGGCAAATTGGGTGTAATTGTTATATTTTGAAGTAAGGAAATTGTAGTATCAATTTGTAAAGACCTTTAGCCTAAATAAAGCATAAAGAAATGGAAAGATTTTTTTGTAAATGAAACTTTTTTTTTTATTTATTTAAAATATATCAGAAACGGTTGCTTGTTGCAATATTTATAAAGTAATCCTTTTTGTGCAAAAATTATAAATGAATAAAAATTATTAACTAAAATCTTAATATACTGAGACAAAAGAAAGTAATTAAATTGAACAAAGGTAAAGGACTGCAGGTAGCTCCCTCTACAATAAACAGCAAAAATATTAGTAGCTTTAGCCCCACTTTTAAAAAAACCTCCTTAAATAAAGTATTTAAAAAACAGTAAAATAGAATAGGAACTTTGACACCCGGTATCTCGCAAACGATTTACTTTTCAACCAAGGTAAATTGCATTGTAATCGTGGTCCAAGGAGTCTATGGTAGCATTTTGTACAGACCTTTTAGAGACACCCTGTATATAAATAGTAAAAACAAATTTTTCTTAAAAAATGAGTCGTTGATTTTTATCAGCCTAGTTTACATCGCAAGGATCAATTTGGTCCTTTAAGTAAATTGATAACCTATTTTTGCTTTTAATTTTCAAGGTTTTACACTACTTTGAACTATTTAAAATAAGGTTTAACTTTTGTTTTCAAATTTAATTTGAGTAGAAAGTTTTAATACATATAGGTTTATATCAGACAAAAAAAAATAAGCATGACGTCATTTAGACTTTAAACTACAAATTGGTTAACCCCGTGTAAACAAAGCTTGTAAATAGCAAGTAAGTTTTTTTTAATATTATGTAGGTAATATTATGTTTAGAGCATATTGCTTGTATTTTGTGCCAATTTGTTTTAGCACATTTAATTCACACTATCCATAACATAGGAGTTAATTTGCTTTGGTATGAGTTAATTAGTAAATTCAAAATACATTTGGTTTCTGCATAACAAGTTTTTGTACCTGAACAACTATTTTAAGGTACTGTTTTTTTTTGTTAATTTTATAAATACAATTTTTAATTTTTTTTTTCTTTATAGGTATGTTTGATGCTTCAGGTTTATAAAGTAAGTAAGTCAAATTAGAATTTCTATTAAACTGTTTCAATGCTCGTGCTAGCTTTATTACCTAATTGGTTTAATTTTATTAGGTCCAGAAGAAGACAGATAATCATAAACCAGATTAACCATGTAAAATAAATTAAAAGACCTATGTTTGATTTAAAGTCAAATGGTTAGTCAGTCTCTAGTGATTTTTAATATTATTTTCCATTTTTGGATATTTTTGGGGTAAAACGGTAATAAAAATTAAGGAAGCTAGTTGAAATTATTAATATTAAAATTAAATAAAATATTTTTAATTTTAAATTAATTTCTTTACTAGACAAACGTTCAGTACGAAAATACCAACACATAATGTTAAAAACTCTTCGTTAACTATTAGAAAAAATGTTATATACTTTTTAAAAATTTTACATTACAGTGTGTACACCAATGGACTTAAATATACCTATAAAAATCCAAATTTTTATTATTTTAAGAAATGTTATCCTTTATAATAATTTCTGCTTTGTCTGAAATGCTAAAAGCTAAAATGAAATTCGCCGTACGATATATAAGGTGGTTCAAAATCGCAAGAATATTACTTTAAAATATAAAAAAACGTATTTTTAAAACTACTCAAATAGAAGCGTAAAAATTGAATATAAGTGTATAGTAAATCTTTTTGCTATTGGTTTTCTAAGATTAGTGTTACAAAAATAATATAAAAAAAGAATATTTTTCTTGTTAAATAAAAAAAATATATATATTGTTTCTAGAATAAAAGCGTTAAAAGATTTACCCTAAACTATACAAAAAGATTTACATTTAAAAAATATATATTTTACTAAAAAAAGGGTATGAATATTGTTTTAAAACTACATACCTATTTAAGTAGAGCAAAAAAGTTAAAAAATGTTAACTTTTGTTAAGTACTTTTGTGTTACTACTTACCAACATTTTAATTTTTCCTTATTTTCTATACATATCAAAAGTAAAATTAAATAAAAAAAAGAACAATTATTTTAGTTTACACCTAGTTTTCCAAGCAATGATAAGCAATAAAAAAAAGTATGGTACTAAGTTTTTATGTTTTTTAATTAAACATTTTTAAAAATACATTTATTCATTTTTTAAAATTTTTTTAAATACGTAACATTTTTGCGATTTTTATGCACTCTATTTATTTCATATAATATCATATTTCTCTCCTGAGACTTTTAAGTAGCATATTTTCTTTACCTTTTGGATACACCCGCATGGACAGCTGCTGTACAATAATACATTAACATGTTTTTGTCAAGTATTAGGTACAGTGAAAAGTGAATGTGGTGTCAATTGTTTATAGCAACGATAATTGCGGTAATAAAGGTAATGATATTTTCGAGGTTGTCATGTTCAACTATCGTCAGTAAACCGATTTTGCAGACAACTTATTTTTTTTTTTTTGGGCTTTTGTTTATTCGATGTACGGTTTTTGCCAAAATAAATTTAAACCATTTCTCGGCATAATTAGATCCCTATCTAATTCTACAATATTTAGTATCGAGTAGACAGTTTAGTAGAGATGCTAACCTTAATTTAAACTCTGTTCAAGTTATATGCAAAATTTTATGCCGTGATCAATGATTGATATCGCAAAATATTGCGTTTTTTGTAAAGCTATTGGTTAAAAGGCTGCTTGCTTTAGGTTTATATTTTAGGCTTTAATGTTTATATAACTTAAACAATAATTTTTGTTCTAACAACATTTATAAACTAGACCATCGATATGACCCTTGGACTAATTATATTGTGTTTTACCAATCATAATAGAAAACAAATGTTGCAACACTATTACATATATTAAACAACATTTTTTCAACAAAATAGTTCTGCTCCAACAAAAAGTACAAAAATGATATTATTTGCCATGGAATTGGATACTACAGATAATCATGCAAAGAAATGAGTACATATTTACGCGAAAACCGTCCATCGATTAAAAAAACTATAAAATTAAATATGCTTAAAATTAAAAAGAAATTAAAAAATATTATAATTTTAAGAAAGGGCAATGGTGTGCCTTTTTTTTCTTAAAAATATTTACCGTTTACCCCTTATACACGACACTGAATATTATAATTTTTATGTTTAAAGCTTACAAACTTACGTTTATTGATACTACTTATGAGACGTTGGCAAATGTTTTAAAAATGTCTAAATTGATTTAAAAGTTATTATTTATACGGGGTGTTTTAAACAAATGCGAAAAATTTAAGGAGGTAATTTCTGTTTAAAATAATGGGTATTCTGCTTTATAAACATAAGGTCCAAAGACAACCACTAGGGAGATATCGTAGTACAAATATGGCAAAAAGAAACTTTTAGTTTTACGCAATAAACTTAAAAAAATTTAAATTTGGATAGATTGGCTTCTCTAAAAACGTATTTTACTACTGAATCTTTTTCGTTAAGCTTACTAAATTTAAATAAAAAAATTAAATGTAAATCATAACGTGCCGGGACGTATAAACAATTCTATTTTTATTTTGTTGTCACCCATTAGGGCGTCGTATTATTATTATTATTTTTTTAATTACTTGGTAGTTTAAATACAAAGGCAATTTTGTTTTTAAGTAACAATATGAAGTGATTTTTTCGCGATATCTTTATAACGGTTTAAGCTTTAACCCCATAATAGATGTTATTTTTGGGTACACACCAAGTCAGATTAAAAATTCCATAAATTAAAAATAAGTAAATAAAAAACTAAAAATTGACGTTTTGGTGGCAAGTCTGTCACCGTTGTCAAGACTAAATAAAAATAAAATAAAAATATTAAAAATTAACTGTTATTAAGGTTTAAAAACTAAAACTTTTTAGCTTTTTTGAGAAAATTTTGAAAACCTTTGACATTAAATGTTAAATTTATTTGTTTGTATATAATGTCATAGTGACGTACATAATTAGTTGCTGGTGTATTTATTATTTATAATACAAAAACACACTACATATAACTATAGTTGATTTTGAGTTTTCTCGAAGAGACTTCAGCATTTAGCAAAGTTAACCATGTGGTATTTACATTAACAGATATTGATGCTACACATATATCATTATTTAATAATATGTATGTACTTTTTTAATTTTGCGTTTTTTAGAACAAGTTTCCTTTGCTAAAATACTTGAACCATTCCAGTTTATTCTGTGTCGGTTTTTAAATGCGTGTTGACAAATTTTAGATTTGTGAAATTCTATGTTTTTTATGTATGTTTTGTGTTATTTTATGCGTTTAGCTAATGGCCTACAAGTTTTACCCATATTTATTACATTCACAAAGTATTTTATAGATACCATTTTCTGTACTTTTATTTATGTTGTGTGGTTTTGTTTTTATTAATTGAGATCTTTAGTATTTTGTGTTTTAAAAATTGTACGAATAATAAATTTATTTCCTATTCGTTAAATTTTATTTGATAAGCCAAAAATGTATGGTAAAAATAAATTTAAAATTTAACACTTTAACCAAACAAACATATTTGACATTTAATGTCACAGGTTTTCAGAATTTCCTCAACATAAAGCTATAAAAATTTTAATTTTTTAACTTTAATAATAGTTAATTTTTAAGTTTATTATTTTAATTTAATTCTATTTTGATAACGGTGGCAGACTTGCCACCAAAACGTCGATTTTTAGTATTTAATTTACTTATTTTTAATTTTTGGAATTTTTGGTTTTTTAATCTGACTTGGCGTGTACCAAAAAATAACATCCATTATATGAATCCGCGGGACCAATATAGAACATATTTTCAATTCAGATTTTGACTTTATATTTATAAAGCAAAATACCCTTCATTTTAAACCAGAAAACACTTTTTAAAATTTTTTGCATTTGTTTAAAAGTACCCTCTATACACTAACACTTCGTAGTTAAAAAACTAAAGCGTTTAGGACATGAATGTGTTTTCTTACTTTTCATAAGAGAACTATCCCTAAAAGTTTGTCAGTAGAGTTACGGAAAACCCCCTAACCAAAAAGTTTTTATATTTTGAAATAATTTTGTGTTTAAATTTGTGTCTGTAAAACATTTTCTAAAATATTATTCCACTAAATTATGTATTCACAAAGAATCCATTAGTAAACCAAAAACAAAATCATCGTTAAAAAAGCAACACACATTTCCTAATTTAGTGGTTTATTTAAAGTACAGTAGAGAGGTTTAATACATATAAAGTTGTATACTGCCCTTTATAGGAAAAACACAGTATATGCATACTTAGGACTTTTGAAAAATGGCCTTTGATGATTTGCCCCATAAAATTCCTTGGCATCTACATATGGGTCATATTTATATTTAAAAAATATTTATGCAGAAAGTTGTATATTGAGGACTTGTTAAAGCCTAGTTAATTATATAAGGAATAAGAAATAAAAAAATATATATTATAAGGAATAAGGTAAAACAATAACACTAACAAATGTAAAATTATAACATACAGTGACTTACAAAGTTCACAAATATTTAAATTAGTACTCAGGTGCACTTATATCATAATATACCGGTTGAGCTAAATAACATAACACATAGGCAATGTGACGAAACGAGACAATCTAAGTAAATACGGACATGTAAACATGCATGACTAATACTGCTTGTTTGTTTATTACATTACTTGCCGATGTACCGTACTGCTTGCTCATATAGTATACCAATACTCTACGAGGACCTATTGACTTTTACCATTCTATTATCTAACAAAGATATAATTAAAAGTTCCATATATTTGCAAAAATCACCCTGGGCAGCATGAAATTCTTGTAAACAATATTATAAATTTCAAAATTTAAACCTAACGAGTTCTAGTTAACTGTCAGTGGAAACTTCTCCAAAGTTGGTGTAAATAAATAATTAATTTAACACTTTCTGTGAGACCTTAATGATCCTGCAAGTATCAACTATTAGTCTTATATTTGGCAAAAATAATGTACATGAGGGTGTTCGTTATTTCCCACATCAATTTTTTGAAGCGATTGCCTCCTGAACTTTTAGTTTATAGCCTAAAACAAAATATCCAATGTAAAAATGCCCTTTATTCCTGATTTAAATCGTGCCGAATTTATGATATCTTAAACCGCATTTTATATCCAGACATACCTGCATTTTGTATGTATTGTGACAATTCCATTTTAATGATAAAATTATTAAAATGTGGTAAAATTATTAAAAACGGTGTTTGACCACCGCACAAACTTTATAATACAGTTAGAATCTGTTTTCAAAGAATTTTGCCATATTTAAAAATTTTCTGAAACAATTTGATTTTTTATTACTTACAAAATACTGGTATTTCTGGACTTAAAAATGCGATTTTATATAAAACGGTAAAACATATCGACTTAAATAAAGTATACAGTTTTTGTAAAACATCATAAAGGAATTGAAAGCTCAAAACAAAATATCCAATTTGTCAACAGTAATAAAAATGCATACAAAAATGAAAAAAAAAAATCGTCGCACCCTGTATAATTTAGACTTACTGAACAGCTGTTTACCGTATCAAAAGAAGCATTACTGCAAGGTTATTTAGTTAGCCCAAATATCATTGGGACTGTGGCAACAGATCCAAAGTGTTTTTGAATAAGCTTTTTTATACCTAATTTGAAGGTTAATATCTCCCTAACGAAGCGCGATTGAACTTTCTTTATATGAAATACTAATATTATTTTGGCTCACTCTTACCTTCTATCATTTTTGACACCTCTCCTTTCCGGACACACTGTATACTACTTCACTGTTATTACGCCTTAAATAAATACTTATGTTTTCTATCAAAACAATTACTTTATCAAAATCGTATCCGTCATTCTATGATGCAGGCTTAGATCTGTAGTTTTAGCTTTATTTTGCTTACCGGCGAGTCATTTATATGTTGTTTATAAGCTATTGATTATGTACAAAAAAGATGGCTAAAAGGAACAAAGACGTTAAAGGGATTTTATTGTTTTATATGGTTAATGAACCCCCAAATATAAAAAACCCACATAGTGCAACCATTTTGGAAGGGTGCGTTTTGAGAATGGGGTAAAAACAGCTCGTTTTCAGTTTTTTGAGGTTAGCCTAAAAACTATGTATTTTTTCAAGGTAGTAAACAAAAAAGTTTTTGAAAAGTAAAAAAACGATAAATATACGTAATGGTTAGAAAAAATCGTTAAAAGTAAAAAAAAATGAAGAACTATAAATTTCTTTTAATAGGTCTTAAGCTTTTACAGCAGACCATTTAAAAGTAATTGTTTAATCTTTCAACTAAGTATTCCATTGCCTATACCTAAAACTGCGTAGAAAAGGTTACATAACATTGTTTGCGAAAAAATGGGTAAAATTACCGAAATGGGTATAAGGGCAATCTTTGACAAATCGTTTCTGAAATACTATAGAAATCTCAAAACATCTTCTGAGCGGCATTTTGTAAAGAAAGAATGAAAGTTTTTTGTTACAAGCAATGCCTCTACTTTCACCGTCATGGCAAAAAGTTATATGGCAAAATACAAAAAAAATATACGCGTTTTTTCGTGTTTTTTTTTGCTTCGTTTTTGAACATATTCTGTCAAAAATAACGTTTTTTTTTTTAAATTCCGTAAACGTTATTGGATGTAAAATTTAATTTGCAACAACTTTTTCTGTTGACTACAACCTGGAAAAAGGTTTGTAACATAATATACTATATTAATTTTTATCTGCCATGGCCTCGAACATACATGTAATCAATAATAAATAAAATATTAGTAGTGCTTAAAATTACCTATTTAACCAAAAATTATAAAGATAACAAATTTTATATTTAATACTTAATAATTCCTAAGATGTTTAGGTTATAATTATTAGTGTTAATTTTCTCTTAAAAACTGACAACTACTTTTTTAATTATACAGAACTTTATTTTATTAAATAATTTTGTCTTTGAATTTGTGATGGTAAAACTTTGTCTAAAACGTTATTCCATTAAATCATGTAATGACGGAAGAATCCAATAGTTAACCAAAAATAAAATTAGTGCTAAAGAGAACACCCATTTCCATACTGGTGGTTTGTAGCAAAAGTACAAACTGAAAGAGGTTTGAAGCATGCAATTGCATGATTCACTGTACCATTTTATCATTTCATTAGGCCTTTAAACAAGACCTTGTACCAAGAATATTTAATAATATTGATCAATATTAAATAAATCCTAACAATTAACCTAAAAATTATGGGAGATACAATTTTGCATCTAAAAATGTAATACCATGGAAATTTTACAGAGCTTTACATTCCTGAAATATGGTTTTATGTTTAAGTAGTCTTGTTGGAAATTGTGTGTGTATTTTTAAAAAAATAAACGGGGGAGTGTTAAAATTACCTTGCACAAAATATTCCAATAAATTATGTGTTTTACGACAGAATCTGTTGATAGCAAACCAGAGAAAGCAAAATCAGCGCTAAAAGGAAACGCCCATGTCCTGACAAGTACAAAATTAAGAAAAATTTAAAACATAATTGTATAATTCAAACCATGTTCTCATTTTATAATGCCCTCAAACATTCTTGTTACAGAATATTTATTTTTAATATTATTAATAATTAAACCTAACAATTTACCCAAAAATTGTGGGAATAACAAATTTGCATTTAAAATATAATAACATAAAATTTTACCGAACTTTAATCTCTAAATATAATTTTTTTGTTTAAGTAGTTAAACCAAAAACAAAATTAGCTGTGCTGAAAACGTCTATTTCCTGACACAGTACAAAATGAAGAAGTTTAAAACATAAAATGTACATTTAACTAAACCATTTTCTTATTTCATAATGCCCTCAAAACATTCTTATTACGGAATATTAATTTTTAATATTATTATTAAATAAAACCTAACAATTTACCCAAATATTGTGGAAATAACAAATTTTGCATTTAAAATATAATAACATAAAAATTCACATGAACTTTGTCTCCTGAATACAATTTTTGTTTAGGTAGTCTTGTTGGAAATTGTGTCGTTAAAACAGCCGCTAAAACACTATTTTTAAAAAATAAACAGGAAATATCTAAATTACCCCTACATAAAATATTCCAATAAATTATCTATTCACGAAGAATCCGGTAGTAAAAACCAAAAACAAAATCAAAGCGCTAAAAAAAGAAAAATATAATTGTATTGTTCACTAAACCATTTTATTATTTTATTATGCCCTCAAACATACTTATTACAGAATTTTTAATAATAATAATAATGATAATAAATGAAACCTAACAATTTACCTAAAAATTATGGAATAACAAATTTTGCATCTAAATATAATACCATAGAAATTTTACAGAACTTTATTCCTAAATATAATTTTATGTTTAAGTAGTCTTGTTGGAAATTGTGTCGTTAAAACAACCCCTAAAACACTATTTTAAAAAATAAACAGGGAGACTATTTAAATTACCCTCAAAAAATATTCCAATAAATTATATTCACGAAGAATCCAGTAGTAAACCAAAAACAAAATCAGCGCTAAAGGAAAACTACATTCCCTGACATAGTAATTTCCTTAAGGTACAAACTGGGGACCGAGATTTGTATAAAAAGCTGTTCTCAACTTTGAAGCGACAGAGGGTAAAATGAAAGCCGACAAACGTTCTTAATCATGATTTTGCATAATTTACTTTACTGTTGTTGCGAGAGATGGCCCTGCTTATTACAAGGACCTTTTAGGATCATTTGGGTTGTCCTGAAGCTAAAATCTTTCTTGACCTTTGTATATCCTTAGTATGTACAGCTGGCTTTTACATTTACCAATCTTAGTAAAGCCGTGCTATTTTAACCCCAAGTTTATTTGTCCAAAAACGTTGGTATAAATTAGTTTAACCAGACGCATAATTTGTTTAAAACATAGGGGTACCACAATAAATAGCTTTTAAATTATTATTTATTCCACATAAATAAAAATAGGGCTGTATTAAACGAGAGCGAAGCTTGTTTAATTACACTTTTTCTATAAACCATATTTTTATTATTAAAAAATGTGGCCCGTGATAACCTATATTTTTATAAAATAAGCTTATGAATAAGCCCACAAATGTTTACCGGTCTTAGGAGACTCATTTAGGAACATTTTAAGCGACAATAAAATATATTTGATCGATCTCAACTTTAGCTTAAACCAAAGGTAAAACCCAATAAATTATATATTTTAAGTGCCATGTTAACGTTAAGATATATATTTTAAAATTTTATGATTTGAGAATGATTAAGGGGCTGTTTTTGGCTAAGATTTATGAGGCTTTAAATTTACTATGCACTCATATACCAAAATTTTCGCGAGCGAAAATGCCTTAAAAAATGCATTTATGAAAGTAGTATATTAGGGTATGTAATTAACTGTTTAACTGTTTAAGCTTGGGTAATAATATTAAAAGTTAAGCTAATTAACTTATCTTAATTAACCTCCACACCAATAATGGCACATTTGCAATTATATTTAATTAAAGTATTCTATAAAGCAAGTTAAATAAATATTTTCTGTAATATGCAATATGTTAAAGAAGTATTTTAAAGCATTTTTTTAAATACCTTATTTTTATTGCATAGGTACAAAGATTTTGGCTAGTAGAATACGAAAATGTTTTTCCGTTGGACGGCAGTATACCGAAATTTACATTTTTATAAGATAAGCTATAAATAAGCCCATAAATTTTTACCGCACTTAGGAAACACATTAAAAAAATTTAAGCGACAATAAAAGACTTTCTAATGTCAACTTTAGTCTAAACTAAAGGTTATACCTAATAACTCATATATTTTAAGTGCCATGTTAACTTTAAGATCCATTTTAAAATTTTATGATTTTGGAAATGCATTTTTAAAGTATATGGGTGTTAAGTTGCGCGGTTTTTAGATTTATATGTTTAAATTTACTATGCTTTACTATACCTACCAAAATTTCTGCTAGCGAAAATGCCGAAAAATATATTTATCAAAGTAGTAAAATAAGCTATACAGACTGTTACAAATTCGAGGAACACCATTAAGATCATGAAAACGGTAAGAGATAAAGGGTTGGTTAAATAAGGGCAAAATTACGCATTTTTATGCCTAACAATATTCCGTTTTAAAAATTTGCAGCCGTTCCGGAATTATCCAGCCATAACCGAATGTTTGCGAAACAGTTTTTATTTTTTCCCGGTTTATTTAAAAATATTTTAAACTAACGACACACTAACATTGCCACTTTTTCTATTCTATAAAATGATGTCACTAAATTTAAAATCCGACGTTTTCTCTTTGAGCCACCATTATCAACTTTGTTTTTTTAAATGGGCGGAATATTCGGTTTTAAACTTAATAAACTCGTAAATTAATTCTAAAACCAACGATATATCACACATTACAATTATGCGACGTTTTAAACCGATAAACCATCATCATTCACCATTTCGCCTTTACAAATAACGATTTTTCCCCAAATGTTCGGGAAAATTTTCGTTTGCAGGTAAGTAGGCATCCATTTTTTTATGACAGGCTACGATAAAGTTGATAGAAGCGTTTGATTAAATTAAATGCATTATTTTATTGCGTATAAGTAAATGTACGTAAATTACCCTAATTCTTGTAGCTTGTTAGTTAAATTATAAATAAATAAATATATTAAAGAAGAATAAAGAAACTTATAGAAATAAATTGATGCATACTTACCTTTAAATGGAAATTTACAAAATCGATTTGGAATAAACACGTATTTTTAATGGAAAAAATAGTGAATGGTGATTTTTTTTCGAAACGTCACAAAAATGTAAAGTGTGATATATCGTTGTATTTAGAATTAAAATACGAGTGTATTAGGTTTAAAACCAAATATTTCTGCCCATTTAAAAAGCAAAGTTGATAATGGTGGCTTAAAGACGAAACGTCGGATTTTAAATTTAGTGACATCATTTTATAGAACAAAAAAGTGGCAATGGTAATGGTCGTCTGTTTAAAATATCTCTTTAAATAAACCGGGAAAACAATGAAAACTGTTTCGCAAAAGTTTCGTTATTTGCCAGATAATTCCGGAACGGCTGTACAGCATGAAAATGCGCAACTTTGCCCTTATTTAACCAACCCTGTATCTCTTTCGGTTTCCGAAATGCTTATGGTGTTTCTCGAATTTGTAACAGCCTGTATAAAATGTAATTAGCTGTTTATTATTAGGTATTATTATAACAAAGTGAAGCTAATTAAGTTATCCTAATAAACTTCCACACCAATAGTGTAACATTTGCAATAATATTTAATTAAACTATTCTTCTAAGCAAGTTAAATAAATATTTTTCTATTATACAATGTGTTAAAAAGTATTTTTAGAATTTTTTCTTTTATAAAAACACACTATTTTTTTTATTGCATAAGTACGAAGAATTTAGCTAGTAGAATACGAAAATGTAAAAAAGTTACTTTTCACAAAAATGTCACATACGGTGTTTTTTGTCGAACGAAAGTATACCAAAACTTATATATTTATTGAATAAGCATATGAATAAACCCATACATTTTTGCAGTACTTAAAAACCACATTTAGGAAAATTCTTTAGCAAAAATAAAAAAAGACCTCATTAATGTAAACTTTAGTTAAAACCAAAAGTTAAAGTGCCATGTTAACGTTAAAAGTATTATTTTTTAAATTTTATGTTTTGAGAAATGCATTTTAAGAATATATGTGTGATAGGTCTTACGTATAAAGTAATAAAATAATGTTTTTGGCTAAAATTTATGTGGCTTTAAATTTACTATGTACTCATATACCTACCAAGATTTTCGCGATGAACATGCCGAAAATACATTTATCAAAGTAGTATAATAAGCTATATAGTATGTAATTAGCTGTTTAGGCTTGGGTACTTAATATTACAAAGTGAAGCTAATTAAGTTATCTTAATGAACTTCCACACCAATAATAATGATACATTTGCAATTATATTCTAATTAAAGTATTCTATAAAGCAAATCAAATAAATCATTTCTGTAATATACAATGTGTTAAAATTAAGGAGACCTTGAAGAAGGAGTGTAATCGACATGCTTTCGAAACGGGCTTGATTTTTGTCTAAATTATAGTTCCAAATATGTCACTAGGGGGTACTGTGGTCAATCGGGATCTTTCTGGGGTTGCTGCTTATGTTGCATATGTACAAAAATAGTACAAAAGTAAATAGAAAATTTCAATAATTTTTAAATACGACGCTATAGAGAACACTACCCAATTTTAATGAGTTTGTATTTAACAAAAATATAATATTTTGAAAGAATTACGTAATGGGTGCCCAAATTCCCAAGATCACCATTATTTTAATTTTATTATATGCATTTTTCGGTTGAATAAAAAAGTATTATTATTTTAATTTAGCTTCAGCTCCCATTTCCTTGAAGGAGGAACAATTCCTTAATTATTTTAGATAATAAAAATAGGAATAGGAATTTTGAACTGTGTCATTAATAATCAAAAAAAAAAAAAAGAAAAATAGAATTTTTTACTTTATCTTTAATTTTTAAACTGTCGTTTACATTTTTGGAAGTTAAACTTTTGTTTAGTTTTTGTATTTAAAGTGTTGATTTAAAAATTTTGCTTGTCTCTTAAGATACAAATAGAGTTTAAAACTAAAGGTTAGACTTGTTGGTTTAAAATATACAAAATAGAGTTTTGCAATGTTGCGAATACTTATTTGTTAAACATAAAAAAAACAAATGATTCTTTTAAAAAAACCCTGACTTCCATTAAACAGTTCACTTTATATATAAAAAATAATTGCTATTGTCACAACGCTTTGTATACCTACAACAATAAACAAGAATATTTAACGTTTGTGTAGAACTTATAAGCTAAGTATACACGTCGTGCAAGCTTGATTCCTTCCACTGAGTTTTAGTGCAGTGAACACTAGCAGGTAGCGATTAGACAAAAAAATATTTAAGTCTCGCCCACTGCTTAAATGTAGTTAATAATAAAATTTACTTTTAAGCAAGGACGTAGCTAGGATCCGCTCACCTGTACTAAAAATTGTCAAGGTGGTTAGATAAGGAATAAAGTTATGAATAAAGTATTGTACAGTGCTATCTTGAACATCAGGAAATCATATTATTTTTTATTTATGAACCTAACAGTACAGAGTTTTTCAATAAAAAGATTCCAGCAAAGGTTTTTAGGATTCTGTAGTAGTGTAATTAGCCAGCAAAAACTTGGGTAATCTAAAAAGTAAATAAAAACTAGTTAGGTACATATACAGCGTGCCTTCGAAATTTTTACCAAACTTTTTATTTATTTACTTTAAGAAAAAAATGCCTCTTTAAAAAAGTCCTGCTTGATAAGAAAATACATTTCCACAAAAATAATTGTATGTTGGATGTACAGGGTGGCTTAAAGAAGACGTGTTACCAAATTAATATACACCGTATATCCTAGCTACGGCACAAAACTTTAATGGGTGATTTTATGAAGAAAAGTTTCTATAAACATATGTCCGGAATTGCCTGAAATACAGGGCGTTAAAGTTTAAAAAAAATCGATATTTTATAAATATATACAATACCCCTTAATCGACTGAGCTCAAATCAAATTAGAATCAGAGAAATATTTTGGTGTATTTGTTTAATGAAATCAAGCGCTTGTAGAGTTTTACCTAGATTAACTTTATTGGATCCAGTAGCGTCTCGGTGGGCACAACAGCCAATATTATTGGGAGAAAAATGTTCGCCACTGGCTTTTTATGTAGTTTGTATATTTTTTCTCTAAAGCACATTAAAAATTAACGCCTTGTATATCAGAAACGAAGCAAGGACATATGGTTATAGAAACTTTTTTCATAAAATGACATAGGAAATCACCCTTTTAGTAAGTTTTCTACCCTAGTTAAAAAATACTCTAAATTTCAATTTGGAAACAAGTTTTTTAGGCCACGCTGTACATCTAACCTACAAATATTTTTGTGAAAATGTATTTTCTTATTAAGCAGGTTTTTCCGAGTTGTTAAATAAAAATTTTCTTATTTGGTAAGAACTTCCGAAAACACACTGTATAATATAAATACAGTAATTAAAAGTGGCAAGACTGTCTCTAATATGGATAACCTCGAAGCCACGTGTAATGCATCTGTCAAGGATATACCTAGTACAATTTTAAACTATGAAGTTACCCTACTTTAACGTCAAATCTACTAGAGAGTAAAAATTCCAATTTAATATAAACGTAAGTTTTACGGCAATTTGGACTAATAAACGGCGTAAAAAATAACTTTGAGATCAGTCAAGTAAGTTTCAATTAAAAAATCAAGTTCTACTTAAAAATATTTAAATAATTTGCCAGTTAAATACTTACCGGTCGAATTTTAAAAATAGATATCTCCTTTTTAGAAATATTTCCTATTTAGCAGTTTGAAGCAAGGCACTATTTTCTTTATTTCACATTTAATACAATAAAAGATCCATTTTAACGCACATAATCATCAAAATATTGTCTTTTAACAATTTTTCGAACGTCGTTGTTAACCTAGCATAACACGTCAAATTTAGAAAAGTTAAAATTTAATAAAGATGGCCATGAAAGCTGTGTTGCAAAATGACATTTCGCAAATTCCTACTCAAAATGTAAAATGGATTATTTACTATGTTTTATACAAATAAATACATTTTAAACTTAGAAATTCTTGAAATTTTTAATAATTACACATATAAGGTTTTAAATATACACCATTTAAGTAATGTTATGTGTTGTGGTGTATTATTTAGTGAATAAATATGTCAAATTTACAAATACAAATAATACCCACGTAAAAGAAAATGAGAATAACAAAAAAAAACCCGTGATAACCAGGTAACATTTTAATAGTTTAAATAGATTTAGGCTCTTTTAATTTACGCTTTAAAAGTCATAAATCAAAAGTCGTCATATTATTTGTGAAAAGAAATGGGATGAATTCTACTACATATTGATATATCTGGCAACACTGTCTCATCTTGGTTTCATTTGATCCCGATTGATATGACGCCTCATTGTTTTCTAATAGAAATGCTGTAATTTAAACTCGTTTTTTCAAAATAGTCCCGTTGTTGTTTACACACCTTCCTCTAGGTCACCATAGTTAAAATGTATTTTTAAGCAATTTTTTCATAACAATTTTTTATTGCATAGGTGAGAAGATTTTAGCTAGTAGAATACGAAAATTTAAAAAGTAACTTTTTACAAAAATGTTACATACGGTGTTTTTCGTTGTACGAGAGTATACCGAAATTTATATTTTTATAAAATAAGCTTATGAATAAGCCCATAAATTTTAACCGCATTTGGGAAACACATTAAAGAAAATTTTTAGCGACAATAAAAAAGACCTTATCAATGTCAACTTTAGTTTAAACCAAAGGTTAAACCCAATAGACTTTATCAATGTCAACTTTAGTTTAAACCAAAGGTTAAACCTTATAAATCATATGTTTTAAGTGCCATGTTACCGTAAAAATTTATTTTACATTTTTATGATTTTTGAAACGCATTTTTAAAATATATGTGTGTGGTAAGTTGCACGGTATACGAATAAAGAAGCTGTTCTTCGCTGAGATGTATGTGGCTTTAAAATTACTATGTACTTATATACCCACCAAAATTTTCATGAGCGAAAATGCCGAAAAATACATTAATCAAAGTAGTATAATAAGCTATATATTATGTAATAAGCTGTTTAAGCTTGGGTGCTAATATTACAAAGTGAAGCTAATTAAGTTATCTTAATGAACAATTCCACACCAATGGTGATACATTTACAATTATATTTATTTAAAGTATTCTATAAAGCAATTTAAATAAATCATTTCTGTAATATACAATGTTTCAAAGAGTATTTTTAAGCAGTTTTTTCATAAAAAAAAATTATGGCATAGGTGAGAAGATTTTAGCTAGTAGAATACGAAAATGTAAAAAAGTTACTTTTTACAAAAAATGTCACATACGGTGTTTTTTCGTTGTACCAGAGTATACTGAAATTTATATTTTTATAAAATAAGCTTAAGAATAAGCCCGTAAATTTTTACGGCACTTGGGAAACACATTTAAGAAAATTTTAAGCGACAATAAAAAAGACTTTATCAATGTCAACTTTAGTTTAAACCAAAGGTTAAACCTAATAAATCATATATTTTAAGTGTCATGTTACCGTTAAAATTTATTTTAAATTTTTATGATTTTTGAAACGCATTTTTAAAATATATGTGTGGTAAGTTGCACGGTTTACGAATAAAGGAGCTGTTCTTGGCTGAGATTTATGTGGATTTAAATTTACTATGCACTTATATACTACCAAAATTTTCGCAAACGAAAATGCCGAAAAATACATTTATCAAAGTAGTATAATAAGCTATATAACATTTAATCAGCTGTTTAAGCTGGGGTATTAATGTAACAAAGTAAAGCTAATTAAGTTATCTTAATGAACTTCGACACCAATAGTAGTACATTTGCCATAATATTTAAAAGTATTCTACAAGGCTAGGTAAATAAATATTTTCTGTAATATAAAATGTGTTAAAAAGTACATGTCAAACTTTAAGGGCCGTCTAATATTCACATGATTAAAAAAAAGTTATTGCATTTACTTTAGTAAAAGATGAAAATAGGTCTGTTTGTTGAGAAATCACAAACTAGTCAGCGCCAATCAGATTTTACAAATACGTCTGGTGACCCGTTGACAACCAGTCACCTGACTAAAAAGTCGGTTGTCTACAAAGTCGGTTTACTGACGATAGTTACACGTGACAACATCATAGGAAAGTACAGATGAAATAGTTGCATTTTTTAAAAGATAATTAAACAATTGATCTACCTTTTATTTTAATGATGAAAGCACGAATATTCAACAATAATATTATTGAACATATATTTAATATCGAAAGAATCATTACCTTTATCGCCGCAATTCTGGTTGCTATAAACAATTGACACCACATTCACTTTTAACGGCACGTTTATTCAAGTAGGAGAGAAACAGATGTCGAACGCTGCCGAACGCCGAGATTGTGCCTCTTTCTCGCTCGTTCCGCAATCTCGCTTGCACTTTAAGCCTTAAATGAAACGCGCGAGGTAACGCCGCATGAGTCATATTTTTTGGTGCATGCAGCCGGGTCTATCGAATTATAAGACGATGTCACGTCAAAAATAATACCCGATTGGCCCTGACTAGTTTGTGATTTCTCTACGAACAAGGCTAGTATAAATCTTAGTTTATAAAGGGTTTTCGTTATTTTTAAATATTTGCTAATACGAAATTTTATAACCTGAGAAAAAAAGTCACCAATGTTTGTATGGTCCAGGTATATGCAATTGGATAAATTTAATTTTTATTTTCTAAAAACCAAACAAGATGCGGTGAAAAAATACAAAAGGCTTTATTTTTAATTTTTTAATCTAAAGAAACCTAAAAATTGGACCTAAGGCCAGAGTCGTACATTTTTTTGTCAGGATTATTTGTCCATTTGCCGCTTAAGATGTCACTGTAAGTGCATATAGGTGTATTGATGTAAGAATTATTTTTATTACTAGAAGTAATTACAATAAATTACAACAAAATTCGTTAAAAATGTTTTTAAAATATTAACCATTTTTTTATAGGTTAATCCTCTTGTGCTTTGGCTAAAATTATATTTGTACTTTTTGTATATTCATAGATAGCTACATTTTTAGTAAAGCCTTATTACATTTTTAAAAATATTCTTTAAAAAATGACCCACATACAATACAAATAATTTGAAAAACGGTTTTTGTATCGGTTATTTTTAAGTACGTTAATAAATTTCTATTAGTTTGACAGGTTTGTTGGTAATCTAAATTTAAAAAAGTTTAACCATGTTTAAATAACTTATTATTATCAGAGTTTAATTGCAAAGTGAACTCCTAAATATTTCAAGTTAAAGTAGCCACGTTTGTGCACATCGATTTAGGTCTTAAGTTCCAGGGTATGTGTATTTTGATATGTGACAGGTGTTATTTTACAGATTACCGATATTATTTGACGTTTGACAAACTAGTAATTATGACACTTTAAACATGACGTGACACAAGAGACCTCAGAGATTTTGAAATGATAAGGTTCAGAGGTGGACGGTCCCTGCAAAAGTTTTTATTCATCCCCACTAATATCCATAGCTTTTTCCAAAATCCCCCTTATAAATGTAGGGTAAATTTAAAAAAAACCTTTTAAATAATCCTATTTTTTGTTTTTAAACAAAGAAGTTTAACTTCTTTTAAACTTTAAACTGCCCATCTCCCACAAAAAAAAGTAAAGTTTGTTTTTCTTTTAAAAAACCTTTCTTTGTTCTCCTACATTTTACTTAACTTAAAACTGTCTAAATGGTTACATTAAATAGACAAGGCGTTTAAATTATTTAAATTACTTAAAACAGTTTTACGTAAAAGAAGCTTTCTTGTTCCTTATCCTATAATGAAGCAGCGTAAAATATCACTGTCCAACAATAAAAATGTTTTGGGCACCTAATTTTTAAGTATTGTCATTTGGTGAATTTAAAAATCACTATTAAATGTTCTAATTAGCTTTTCTTTTTAAAATGTGACTTTTTATATTGTTTATTAGTCTCTAGGCCAGTAATGAAATTGACTTTATGATAATAACACTTTTTAAACCTTTCTATATAGGGGTTTCCTTTTGACGAGTCTACCACGAATATTCATACCACTCATATATCGAGTGTCGGACTGGGCAAATGCGCCCCTTTTTTGTCGGATAAGTTCACCACAATGTTTCACAGGCAAATTTTAAACATGTATATTCTTTTTTTTTAATTCAACGAAAGAGGTGAATTATACGGTGAATTCCTTTAATTCACTCCCTTATTTTCTGAGCTGATTAAGTTAAATTGGCAGATGGAAGATTCAATATGACGGCTGGACGCCATCTTGAGAAAAAAATTAAATAGATAGGGACCCCTTGTGTCATTTTTTTTAATTTTTAATGTCTTTTGACGAGTACTTTATAACCCTCATAAAGTCAATACATATAACTACTACCAAATGGCGATTCTTTTAAATTTTTTAAATACCTGCATAGGATGACCATATTTTCGGATCTAATAGAGTTAGATGTACGTTGTGTGGTATTTTATTAATGCCTCATTAAAGATCCTTTTAGTGATAATACAATATACAGGGTGGCTCATTAAAACATAAATATACTTTTTGTCCTACCCTGTATATTATCACCAGTATTACCATTAAAAATATTCTAAAAGAGCTTTAGGAAAATACCACATCAAGTACATCTAACTTTATTAGTTTTGAAGATATGGCCATCCAAATCAGGTATTTAGGTAATTTTTAAAGTACTGTTATTTTGAATTAAGTGATGGTAGTGACTTTATAATATAGGGTAATAAAGTACTCGTTAGGAGCTTTAAAATGATGTTTTACGAGACCACCCTTTTCATTTAATTTTTTTTTGGTGTCCAGCGGCCATCTTAAAATATTTATCGGGAAATTTTACTCCTAAATATGGTATTCTGCAGTCCAACAAAAAAACACCGTATGTGACATTTTTTTCAAAAATAAGTTTTTCATATTTTCGTATTCTCTTACCTTAAATTTTTGCAAAAAAAAATAGATATTTTTATATTAAAACTGATTAAAAGAGAAATAAATTTTAATATTTGATATGTATGGTTAAAAAACGGGGCTCTAAACTAAACAATAACTTCAAGAGTTTTGCTCAGATCGACTTAAAATTTTAAGAATATATTCTTTAAATGTTTAGCAATAAAATAAGTTAAAAAAATATCATGATTTACAAACTGTTACCCCCTTCCCTTAAATTTATATCCTTTTTATATACATATAAATGGTAAGGAATTTTATGAGGCAAATCTTTTAACGCCATTTTCTCAAAAGTTATAAAAATGCACATACGGTATTTTTTCATTAAACGGCAGTAGCTAAATAGCTATGATATTACAAAGTTTTAATTTTTTAAACTGATTCATTTAAAAAATTGAAGAGGGGCAACGAGATTAATTATTATTATATATATATTATATGTATTTTATAAAATTGGTCAATAACGTACACTTTATTTTTCGATTTATTTTTAAATAGATATACTAAAGACAATTATACTCTTGTTCTGTTTTGTTTTGTTAATAATTAAAATAGGAATACCCGATCCCTTCTATTACATAAGTCAATAGCTCGTAATCTTACAAAAGGCAATAACAAACCACTCTATAGTATTTTCAATAAGTTAAGTCTCTTAAATTGGGCTTTAAATGGCAAATTATCGAGTGATCCTAAATACTTGTGTAAAAAATAATTGATATGCAACACATACATATGTAAAATATGTGAAAGAAAAAAGTTTTGGGTTTATTAAAACCAAATACCTAAATGCAAAATATTTTACTACTTGTAACTAAAAATTTTATACTACGCAATATATATTTAGTAAATATATCTAACAAAAATTCATAATAACTATTTTTTTTTAGCTTTAATCAGCCTGTAGCAAAACATTTAATAATGCAAACTTTTTGTTTTCCTATATTTTAACGTAGCTTGCTTAGATTTTTACTAAAAAATCCAGTAAACTACTACAAGTCTGAATTATACAAAAGATTTTAGGGCATTTTTTAAATTGAGTGTTATAACTTCTTATTAGCAATTATGTAATAACAACAATAAATACTTTAATAGTGTTTATATCTAGTCTAACAAATTTTATACATTTTTAAGTTTTCTAAAAAGTATAACACTTTGTATCTTGAGAACGAAAAATTTGAGGACCCATGTTTACATAAACTTTTTTAGAAAAATGGCTCAAGGATACGCCCTAAAATTTTATTACTGCGATTAAAAAACACCCTGTATAATAAATAAAATGGTTTTTGTCCGATCGTTATATTTATATTTCTACTTAATAAAAAAAATAACGAGAACCGGGTATTTTTAGCCCTGTCACAGTGTTGTGCCCCTTTAAAAAATTCGAAAATGCCATTTAAAAACTATATTTTTTTGCATAGGTATTTGCTTAAGTTTACAAACTTACAAAAACGCCTTTTAAGGGCTTTTTGCTGTCTTTTAACCGTGCTTGGCTTAGGCCTAATTATTTCCTATAACGATTTAATTTAACTTCCTTGGCCGCAGAAATTGAGACCACAAGCAAGCTTAACCTTTATTTGCCTTTTGCTTGGTAACAGTAAATAAAGGCTGCTAGGCAAGAAAACTACTTAAGCAAATTTTATAAGTAGGAAATACATGGTGTTTCACTTTCAATGGTTTTACTCGAAAATATCAAAAATCCAAGAGAAAACTCTGGGCTCTTAAAAAAATTGTAGACAAAACAGTTCATGCCTATTGGAATTCGTAGCGACGCCACAGAATGATTTTCAGATTTTGGCCATTTCTACAACTTTTTTTTAACTTGTTTGCTGTTAAAATTATTAAAAACCTTTATGTAGGTAATCTGTCTAGAATTTTTTGAAGAATATTTTGGTATAATTAGTTATTCTTTACGTTAGGCAGCTTTTGTAAAAATTACTTAATTTATGTTTATTCTTATTCCAAAGCCTGTGGGTATATTTTTATTTTTAGGCTTAGTTTTGACGTTTTAAAAATATAAAAACATATATGACAAGACGTATTTTTAATACTTATTTTGTGTTTTTTATTTTGTTTAACTACCCCAACTTGATATTTAATCAAAAAATGAATGAATTTTAATATTTATTTGTGAAAAATTATATTGAATTAATGTTATTCAAACAAAATGATCCAGTTATATGCCTATTTAAAATATTGGAAGAAGCAAAGTTGGGATGGTTTAACAAAAAAAATTATTAAAAAATAACATTTTGTCTTTTTTTATTACGGCTTTTTACATATAAGAAGAAGAGGATAAATTTATGGATAAAGCCTATTTTTGATTAAATTTATAATAAACATTCATACTGGTATATAATTTTTAAAAAGCCCTAAAAGAGCCTTATAAACCTATAAGAAAAAAACATAGAAAGGGTGGTTGGGGAAATACAATACAGTAAGTATTTTAAAAGTGTTTCTTTCCCATTTATTGTTTGAATGGGACGGGATATTACAATCGGGTATAATGTAAGTAAAAGGGTATTACTAAAACTTCTTTTTGACACAAACATTTTTGTGGTCATAAGGACCAGTGCTAAAGATGCAATATAAACTTTTTAGGAAAATGGGGGTAACATAGCAATTTATTTTTAAGTTCTTTTAATTTTCTATTCACACCGTTTAATTCTTGAAAATGGACCCAATTGTTCCACAGTTTCAAGCTGCAGCTACAAAGATGTTTATATGAGAAACAGTTTACAGTTTCTAGAGCTTAGTTTAAGTCACACAGATATTTTGAAAAAAACGTTTTTTCCAAAATTTTTTTCTCTGTAGCTCAGTTTTTATTTGAAATAGGAAAAAAGTGTTAATAAAAAACTTGTAGATAATTATTAGAAAGTAAAATCTGATTTTTAATGCAAAAATCCGTTTTTAAGACGACATAAACTAGCATTTTTTTTAATGGAAACCATAGTTAGCTATGATGCTTTAAATGACCCTTTTTATAGCTTTTTACCAATGTATAACGAAATATATACTTTTAAGAAAAAGATAACGTTCTTTCGGACATACAAATTTTTAAATTTGTGCAATTTTCTAGTTGGCCGCCAAAAAGTAAACTAGTATTGTTGAAAATTCCTTTAATTTTTTTGACAGTCAATAATTTTTTAAAACTTTTAATGCTTGCAAGACTCAGGTAACGTAACAATAATAATTAAGGATTATAACATAGATGCGTTGTGTCAGAAAGGCAGCAAGTTTTATTTTAAAAGTATATAGCATTGGTATACCAAAACTAATAATTTTTTTCATATAATTTATTTATTTCTTGTTTTTGGTTTTGCTGTTAATTGATACTTCTCACTTTATTGACTTCATTTATTGCCTTACGATAACTTACCAGAACCAGCTTACGATGTTATATTGAGGTAGTTGTAAAAATATTTAATTTGCCATTTTGTGGCGGCGGCCACCCTGGATTTTTTTTTCATAGTGAGCTCTATAGTGCCAATCAAACCCTATCATTTGATACCCATATTGAGGTGGTTGTAGAAAAATATGTAATTTGCCACTTGGAGGTGGCGGCCATCTTGGATTTAAATTTTTCATCGTGAGCTCTATTTTACCAATTAAACCCTTTTATTTAATACCCATAGTAAGGTAGTCCGAAAAATTATGTAATCCGCTATTTTGTGGCATCGCATCTTGTATTTAGTTTTTTTATAGCGAGATTAATTTTACCAATTACGCGTTTTTTTAATACCCAAATTGAGGTTGTTAAGTAAAATAATATGTAATACGCCATTTTGTATTGGCGGCCATTATGAATTTACAAATAAAAAAATGTATTATATTGTATTGTCATCAACACCAAGAGCGTGTACCAAATTTTAGATTGATCTGTCGTGAGAAAGGAGGTCAGATTCCAATTACCTCATTTGATCCAAATAAATGACAAACAAGTAAATAATAAATAAATAAACAGGTTAGGTAAAACCCTTTAAAAACTACCAGTTTAAACCACTATCTGTTCAAAAAACTGTACATTGAAAAAACTGTTCTTTAAAAAAATTTAATAGAAAAACAGTCCTAGATTTCTTTTCCTGTAATATTTGTACAAACTAAAAATAGCCCAATACATTTTAATTTAGCAAAGGATAAACACTTAAATCCAAAAATTTAATAGACTTGAAATGAATGAAACATTAATACCTGGACTTGAAATAAATAAAACATTAATATCTACCTAAATAAATAAAAACATTAGGTAAACCTAAATTTTATGAAATGGCAAGGGCGTTTTTTCATAATGGATGCATTTTTTTAACTAAACAGCCTAACTTTTTAAGGTTCAGTAGTCTATTATTTTTTCATTGCCGAAGATTTACGCACTATTAAGAAATTATAAACAAGACATTTCTTCTTTCTATCTTTTTTTTATCTTTGGACAAACCACGAAGGCTAAAAGCCTAAATACTAACGTACCGTGGGTGTCATAAGCGAGGTAAGAGGAAGTTTGTTGACACGGGACTTAAATAACTTGAAGATTTGGGGAGGAAGGAAAGACCTCCGCGGGCAGCAGGTTTCACAATCCAGAAAATCTACGGATAAAAGAACGAACAAAGTGAGAAGTTCGGGGCCTGTCCAGTTGGACCGTATAAGGATGCATACGCGCGGAACCACGAGTTTCTCTGTTGGGAACCGTAAGTGGAGGAAGTATACTGGACAATTCTTCAGAGCAGAAGCCATGGAAGTACCTATAAAAAAGCGATAAATTCCCCACAGCCCGATGATGAGCAAGAGAGGGAGCCTTTCTGTAAGTGAAGGATCATTAATGAGACGAATAGCTCTTCTTTGAATAGAATCAAGAATGCTTAGGGTTGTGGGGGACGTCATGCCCCAGATATGAGAACAATATTCCAAGGGAGGTCGGATTTGGGACACATATAAAGTGTATAAATTAGAAGCGGAAAAATACTTTTGGCTTGAAAGAGAAATCCAAGCTTTTTGAAGTTGCCGTGGCTATAGATACAATGTGTTTATGCCAGTTAAGGTTACTTTCAAATGTGACGCCCACAAGATTGAAGGTGTCTTTGCTCTGTAAACCTTGGCCGCTCATAAGTAGAGGATGAGTCAGTTACAGAGTACGGTACAGATTCGTCCTTTACCCGTGGCATCGTTGCAATTGCAATATTCTTTTTATCTGATACTTTCTATCGTAAAAATGTATCGCTGTTGCCTTTCTCTATGGAGACACTACTTGTTAAAACTAAAGCAATTTGTTTAAATGTCTAAAAAACTAAATAATACAATTTTATTTGATTAACCATTTTAGTTATTTATTAGATAAGTGAGTTATATTACATACAATGCTTGTCTAAATTTATGACCCCTTTCCCAATTTTTAAATGGTTTGGTATTTTTCATAAATAATTAAATATTTTGATAAGACTACGTAACTTAAAATTGGGGCAGGAATTGACAGATATAAATGTCAATCTAAGAGTTGGGCGCCATTTTAAAAACAAATATAAAATTAAAAGGAAAGTCTTTTGGCACATATAATATCTGATTAGAATGGCCATATTTCCAAAATTAATAATAAAGTTATGCTTATTAAAAATAATGTCATAATTCTTAAATTGTTTTTATTTACAACTTTAAGCTCAAAATAGAAAGTTACTTTGAATATTTTTTCTTTAAATATTTGTTTTGCCCTTTTAAAAGAATCATTTTATTGTGTAGTTGGTAATAAGAGAAAGTAGTTATTTGTTTGTTTTTTTTTGTCCCTGGTGGCACTACGGCGTTGTCTAAAGGTGCCGTGAATTGCAATATATATGTACATACATGTTTCAGTACTTGGACAACGTTATCGGATCTAAAGGATAAAATGGATTAAACATGGAAAAAAATTATATGCAACCACGATATAGGTACGTCTAATAACATTAATCATAAATTAGTTAACCTATACCAACCTGTAAAAAATCCTCTGGCAAAAAAGTAAATCCTTAAATAAATTGTTATTTAACAATAACCAGTTAATAATAATTTACAATAAACTTGCCTTAAAAGAAAAAAATCCTCATTTCAAAATATTTAAAAGTACAAGTAAAAATATTTAGTTCATCGGTATTAAATTTAATGGTTGAAAATTCATTAAAAGGGTCTTAGAGATATTTTCTAAAAAAACCATTTAAAAGAAAATGGGTAAAAAGCAATTAGAAATTAATGAAATGAAAATTTAAAATGTCTAAAAAACTAAATGGTAGCTGATGTTTTGCCTTGCAATAAAAAATCACGGACAAAGAAGATATTTGATTTTGATGCAAATAAAGTTTAAATAGCATATTATTATATGCTTATTCAAAAGTTCTCCAGTAAGAATATTTTAAAATCAATAAGAAGCACTATTTATTACAGGGTCAATGTAAATAGTTAAGAATGTTAAAATTATAAATTATTTGATATCATAGCAAATCACAATAAACCATTTTTACGATTAAACATATACAAGGTGTTCAGTAACCTTACCAACAAACTTTAAAGAGTAATTCTACAATAAAAAGTAAGAAGGAAACATCATTTAAACATATTTCCCAAATATTTTAGGTTTTGAATTACAGGGTGTTTAAAAATATATATTGTTTTTATCAGTATATCTTTTATACCAATTTAAATATTATTTTAAAACTTAAAAGACGTCTCGTATGCATAAAAATACATTTTTTCTGTGACGGGAAAAAAAAATTGACATTGTACCTCTATTACCAGGTACTAGAATGTGACTCTCATAAAATTACCTTTTTCCCTGAGAAACATACACGTAAAGGTAAATTTTTAATTTTAGAATAATTTATAACACACAACTTACATTTACCTTATATTAGAAGTCCAGTTAGACATTTTTAAATTTTATAATATTTCGAATAACTACTAAACGAACGCTTTTACTTTTAACAGATTCAAAATAATTTTCTTACGGTTTCCATAGTAATGCAAGGTAATGGCAAGGTCTAAATTGTGTTTTAAATATACCAGTTGACAAGTTTGAAGCTTCAAATTTTACATTATTAATTTTCTGACATTAATATTATGATTTTTTTAATAATTAGGCGTCGTTTTTTCCATCCCAAAAAAATAGTGTATTATACACGGATTTTTTAAGATTTTAGGTCTCGGTTTATTGTTAACAAAACCTCGAGCTAAAATCTAGAACTTGTTTCCCTTGTATAACAAATAACTATTTTTACCATACAAAAAAAATACCAGTGCTGTCAATAAAGGGTTAATGGAAAAGACTTTTTAATAAAAAAATGGCACTAGTTTGCCTTTGTCTAAAATAAAGATAAATTTAAACTTCCCTTAATTTTTTTATAAGATGTACGGTATTTGCACAAGAATAAATATATTAACCAGAAGGATATCTCGAAGGCGGCTTCTTTGATGTCTCCTAGCGCGTCTCATGACCTCCAACTGCATATTTTGCAGGCGTTTCATGAGCGTACCTAAGAAATTAACATGTTTAGGCGCCTATCTCTTAAAAATATATTTTAATATTATTATAATGCATTTTATAACATCTATGCAATCAAATAAAACAGATGCTTTAATAATATGTCGTATTGAGATATATTAATAATTAATATGAAATGTGTCTATTTATTTTCGCATTATGACAATTTTTTATTTTTCATATTTTTGAAGTTTCTATTTATCCATTTGAGGGTATGGAATAGTCTAACTGTAACAAACGATTTAATTAAATAACTAATTGGAAATTGTTCACAAGGATGTAAAAAAACTATTTTTAAACGGTTTTACTTGACCTGTTTGTTATTTATTTGGAATTATTTTTGGGTCAAATCTAGTAATTGAAATTTGACCCCCTTCCTGACGACAACATGGCCGCCGATACAAAATGGCGGATTACATATTACTTTACTACAACCTAAAGGGCTTTATTGGTAGAATAGAACCCACTATAAAAAAAATAAAATCCAAGATGGCCGCCGCGACAAAATGGCGGATTATATTTTTTTTTCACAAATACCTCAATATGGGTATCAAATGGAAGGGCTTGATTGGTTGAATAGAACCCACTATAAAAAATTAAAATCCAAAATGGCCGCCGCCACAAAACGACGGATTACATATTTTTTCTCACAACTACCTCAATATGGGTATCAAATGAAAGGGTTTGGTTGATAAAATAGAGATCACTATAAAAAAAATCAAGATGGCCGCCGCCACAAAATGGCGGATTACATTTTTTTCACAAATACCTCAATATGGGTATCAAATGGAAGGGCTTGATTGGTAGAATAGAACCCACTATAAAAAAATTAAAATCCAAAATGGCCGCCGCCACAAAATGGCGGATTACATATTTTTCTCACAACTACCTCAATATGGGTATCAAATGAAAGGGCTTGGTTGGTAGAATAGAGCTCAATATAAAAAAATAAAATTCAAGATAGACGCTGCTGCAAAATGGCGAATTACATATTTTCCACAACTACTTCAATATAGAATCGTTGGTTAGTTCTGGTTAGTTATAGTAAGGCGAACACAATAGAATGAGAAGTATCAACTAACAACAAAACTAAATACTTGAAAATAAACTATGTTAAAAAAACTTTTATGTTAAACGGTTTTATTGTACTAAAAGCTAAAAAATAATTCGGTAAGTCCTAGCTACCAGATCGCACCAATCTTCTCATCAATCTGGGGTATTGATCAGACAAATAATAAAATCGTTGGGCAATTGACATTTCTATCATAATATTTACTCTGGATACGCTTCAGTTTTTAAAATATGTATTGTATAATTTACACAAGTGTCTATTTATTTTTCCATATGACAATTTTTCTATTTTTAACATTTTTGAAATTTTTGTTTATACATTTGAGTGTATGGAATAATCTAACTCTACCAAATAATATAATTAAATAATTAATTGGAAAATTTTCACAAGGATGTAAAAAACTAGTATTTTTGCAGATACTTTCAAACTTTTGAATTAATTTTTTTGTATTACAATACTTTCAAAATTTATTTGAAATAAAGTTTCTAATAATGAAATAAACTTTACGAAGTCATTGTGAGGCATATTCAAATTTCCAAATACGTCTAAATTAGCATTTTTATATGCTTTATGGTAACAAAACAAAGTCGTTTCATCTAGATCTACAATTTTTAAAACTGCAAACAAGGCCTACTTTTTTCTTTCTTCTTCCATGATAGGTAATTAATTACACAATTCACAGAAAAATCACTAAACAGAATATTATAGTCCAGAAAAATAAAACGTATCGCAATAAACTATATAAATTACATTGACCGTTACCGAGTCGTTGCTTCGCCTTTCACTACTGCACTGGCAATTTCGGTTTAGAATTTCGGTTTAGTAGCCCTCGAAGGTCACAGCCTGCGCCGCTCAAGGTAAAGAGATATCCTTCTGGTTAATATATTTATTCTTGTGGTATTTGCATAAATAAATACTAACCATTTCTTGGCTTGGTAATCCATCTTTAACTCTTTTAAGAGTAAACTTGGTCAATACATCAGGGTTGCCACTTTTATTTTATATAATGATTTGTATAGCAAACTAAGTGATAAGGCGTATGTAAGAAAATACAGTTGTGTACCATTATTTTTCTTAGAAATATTTACCCTTAACCCCTTAGAGACGACACTGGTGAATATAATTTTTTTTGTATGTTTAAAAATTTCTTATAATAAACATAAGACGTCTCCCTTTTTTAATATTTAAATTGGTATATCTACAAGTTAGTATAAAAAATGATTTTTACTACCCCTTAGTTTAAAGACTAAGGCGTCTAGGACAGATTTTATGTTTATATAGAGTTTTCTTTTTTTCAATTGTAGAATATTTCCCTAAAGTTTATGGGTTATACCATGTACAGGGTGTCCCATCGGGAACTGCTGCAATCGATTTCCCGAAAAGTACGCTTTGGAAAATTTTAAAAATTTAATAATATTATGATTTCAGTAGGGGGCATCCTACTAAAATATTTTGACAGCTCTTACACTTCCGATTATACCGGAAGTTAATGTCAAATCTTTTATTTTAAATAGAACACCCTATATATTATTTATTTTTAGATTCCGCGTAAAATTCGAAACATAATTTATGTATAATGTCCACCTAAGTCAAACCGTTTTTCACTTCTTTTAAATTTTATGTCAAAAATGACGTTTGCAAACCATTACATACCCATCAATTTTTTCTAAACAAAAGCCTTTTATATGAGTTGGGTTTAGGTTTCTTGTAAAGAAAGAACTTTTTAAGTAAACTGTATCAATGTTTTCACAATCAATAAATACAGGTATTTAATTTACACTAATAAATAATAAGCAATAGGTAAAGTTACCCAAATAAGGTTTGGAAAATTGGAAAAAACGTAGTACAGGGTGTCCGGATTTCGTTGCAATTGCGTGGTCTCGTAGTTATTATTGGAGATAGAGTGTTTATACTTGTAATAAAAAGAAAGATGTCAATAATTTTTATGACCCCTTCGTTTTTGACATGCCGAAAGCAATTCTATTTGGGTCAAATTTAGTAATTGGTATTTGACCCCTTCCTGTCAACCCATCGAACTGAAATTTGGTACATTTCTTTAATCTTGGTGACAATACAATATAAAATTTTTTTATGATTTTAAATCCAACATGTCCGCGATACAAAATGGCGAATTACATATTACTTTACTACAATCTCACTATAGGTATCAAATTAAAGGGCTTGATTGGTAGAATAGAACTTACTATGAAAAAATTAAAATTTAAGATGGGCGCTGACACAAAATGGCGAATTACATATATTTTTCACAACTACCCCAATATAAACCAAATAAAAGGGCTTGTATGGTAGGATAGAGCTCACTATAAAAAAATTAAATTCCAAGATCGCTGCTGCTACAAAATTGACAGTTACATATTTTCCAGTACTACTTCAATTTTAAATCGTTGGTTAGTTCTGGTTAGTTATAGTAAGGCATTTTGAAAGGGCTTGGTTGGTAGAATAGAGCTTACCATAAAAAAATAAAATTTAAGATGGCTGCTGCATGCTGCAAAATGGCTGATTACATGTTTTATACAACCACTTCAATATAAAATCGATGGTTAGTTCTAGTTAGTTATAGAAGGCATTAAATAAACTCAATAAAATAAGAAGTGTCAACTAACAACAAAACTAAAAACTTGAAAATAAATTATGAAAAAAACTTTTTATGTTAAACGGTTTTATTATACTAAAAGCGAAAAATAAATTCCTTGTCTTGCTACCAGATTGCACCAATCTTTTTATTAATCTGGGATATTGATCAGACAAATAATTAAATCATTGGGCAATTGATATTTCTATCATAATATTTACTCTGAATGCACTATGCCCCAGATTGATAAGAAAATTGGTGAGATCTGGTAGCTAGGACTTACCGAATTATTTTATAGCTTTTAGTACAATAAAACCGGTTAACACAAAAAAATTTTTTCATAATTTATTTATTTTTAGACCTCCCTTGTATTTTTAGTTGGCTTGTAACCTTCAACAAAAGTTAAAACTGATATTTTTACGGAGAATCCACTAGTGTTGTTAGATTTTTAAAACTTTATTTTTTAGAATATATACCAAACATATTATTTTTCTTAAAAACGCCTGTATATTTTTATTTATTAAATTAAAGCGAACAAGAGCTTTTCAAAGATATATAACACTTATTAGTTCCTTTATATTTTTGGACCCTAAAGTGATGTTTTTAATCTTAACATTTTATTTCGCATAGAAGTGCAACGATATAGCAACATTTGATTTTTAAATACTTTACCCGGCCCAGCAACCCTATTCACCCCTAGGTCCTTCAAGTTTGTTTAGTTACTTATTAATTAAAAACTAAATATTTTAAAACAGCGCCACTGTGTTTATACTCAAAATGAAGTATCTACAATTAATATTTATCCATTTAAAAAAAAAAACAATCGATTTAAAACAATATGGGATAAAACCGTGTTATATAAGATTTTTTATGGAAATTTAAATTTTGAAGGTATTAGTTTTATACAGGATTTTTAAATATTTTGATTTAAGTACAATGTTTTCTAAAAATTATAAAAATATACTGATTTTTGAAACAACTATGTTGAGTATCAGCACAGTAGCGCTGATCCAAAATGTTCAGTTTTGAATTAATTAATAAATGAATAAACTTGGGAAATCGAGAGGTAAATAGGGGTGAGGGCAGAATAAAACAAATGTTGCTGTAAAATGTTAACATAATATGAACTGAGGGCAAACCTTATTTTTCGGTTATAAAGTTTGACCTCTGACTTGCTACGCGAAATTCAGTTATTAAAATTAGAAACATTAATTTAGGTTTTAAAAACATAAAAAAGATATTAAGTTGTAGTTGTATATATTTAAAAAGCTTCTATTTGCTGTAGTTTAAAGAATAAGAAATATACAGGGTATTCCATAAGTATTAATTAACTCGTTTAAAAATGTCTTATAATAAGAATTTCGTTAATAGCATTTTGGTCAACATAGGTCTATTATTTTATGTATGTATATCTCTTTGTTTAAATAAAACAGATATTTCTACTTATCTCTGTTCTTTTTTTTAAACTTTAAGTGTAGTATAACTAAAAGTCTGGCCATGCATAACCGCAACGATTGGTCTGAAACATGCCAAGCAAATGAAATCGGACGTGGATCGGATAGCGACGATGTTCCCCGAGCCAAGCTTTCAGTTCTCGGGCGTCATCTTTTATTTGTGTTTATTACGTATAAAAATTAAAAGTCTGTGGTTAAAAGAAACAATACGAAAAAAAAGTTATTTAAAAGGTATCAAAAAGTGTAAAATTAATTTTATTGTCACATCTTGTGAGTAATATGTGAATAAAACTTACGAATACATTGTTATTTTTTGTTTTATAGGCTTTTTAAATTAATGTTTTGAAAAATCAAATAAAGTGATGTTTGTTTACTTGGTAAAATGCGGTGTGAGGTATGTGGTCGGGCAAGAAGCGGTAATGTTAAGCCCACGGCATTTTATTACAACGGTACATATTAAAACCGAGACACTCTTTTAGTTAATACCGTCTTAACCAAAAGTGACTCCAATTTTAAATTTTTAAATGAAACACCCGAAAAATTTTAACATTTCTGGATTTCTAAGACAATTCCAAATACTTATTTGGCATTTTAACGTTTTTTGTACGCCTACTTGATTTTTTAGGAGCCATTTGTAGTTATTGCATTTGGGTGGCTATGATCCTTTATTTATGACTTTACTTTTTAACCGACTGCAAATAAAGTGCTTGTCTAAAAAGAGTTGCCGTTTAAAAAATAATTGTTAAACTTGAAAATGTCAATTTACCAAATTGTTTTATTCGTATCTTTCATATTAGTAACTAAAACTTTGCCATTGTATATTTCTGACATCCTCTAGGGTCATCAGATTAATTTTTGTCGAATAATGGCCGCCTAAATGCAATATTAAAAATGGCTCTAAAAAATCAAGTAGGTTTAAAAACTTTTTAAATGTCACATTCTGGTAAGTTCTGGTTCTACTAAGAATTGTCTTAGAAATCCAAAAATCATGAAATATACAATATGTCCACGGATGGACTTTACAATAAAATAAATGGACCAAAATTTTAAATATTTAAGTCGTGTATGGAAACTGCTTTTGCTTTTTAAAAAAGAAGATTCACCTTAAAAAAATTGTTTTGTTTTGTACAGGGGCTCCGAAAACTACAAAAAATGTAAAAGTGCACCAAGACAAAACAACCTTTATTTTTAATAATTCAGCAAAGTGTTAAGAAAGACGGTTTTTAGAACTAAATAGGAATCACATATCTAAAATTTTACATAAAAAAATTGTTTTTAATCTCATATTATTCTAAATCATGTCTTACACCATTTTTACGTAATTTACTTGCTTTTAAATTTTTGCATTTAAATATATTTGACAAACTTTGACATTAATTATTGTGTTTATTAAAACTGGGTAAATTACGTAACAAAATTGTAAAACATAATTTAAAAAAATATGACAATAAAAACAAAATTTTGCTTTATTTTAAGTAAAATTTTAGATATGGGAGTAGATATGCTATGTCAGTATCAGCATAATAGGGGTAGTTTTTCCCATGTATTTCTTATGGGAGAAATTTAAGGTTCGATCTGCAATTTTGGTGCTATCCCAAGGCCTAACATAAAATAGGGGATGATTTTAAACCACGTGATAGATAGGGGTAGTTTTTATAGATAGGGGTAGCACCTGACGTCTTCACCTAACCATATTCGGAACGACCTATAAATTAATTAAAAAGTCTCGCCTGGACCGGGAATCAAACCCGTACCGCCTTTGTGAGAACCCAACGCCATATACCACTACGCGATAGAGGATCTGATAAGTAAATTGTTAAACGGGGTCCAATTGAAGCTTGAGTATTAGCATAACAATGAATCAATGCATAGTTGCCAGACCTAACACTGAATTTAGTTGAACACCTGGAGATGACCGCATATTAAACCGAAGCGGCAACGCTGTATATAATTTCCCATAGCCACATAATAACCTAGAAATATGAACGTCGCGCCTCGGACCGACGCTTAGGGCTCCAGGCAACGGTTCCGGGGGACCTGTTAACCTTAGTTGTTAAACGATTGACATAACCTTAAACTTTTTATGAGTGGAGTATTGTAAAAATATCGATAAAATGGTGAAGGTAAAAAATAATTATAATCAAGAAAAATACAGTTAGTCGGTAAAAATACAATTAACGACTTACAAATATTTAAAAATAATAAAATAATAATTTTTGTATATTTCCTAAAATTAACCCCTAAAATATGACTTAAGGGTATTTTAAAAAATATTTTATAAAAGGTGTTACGATTTAATGTAGGTTATTCATATTTTTAGATTAATTTATAAATTATAAGATTTTGTTTACTAGTTTACTTTAAAATAAAAATGAAAACTTACGGCTTTTATTTAATTTTGTGTTAGGTATATCCTCTTAAGTAACTTAGACAAGATGTAATTATACGGGAAAAAGGGTTTTCATTGATTAATTTTTTACGTTTTTTTTTAATTAATTTATAAGTGTTTCGGTATAACTTGGATTTTCCCTTATAACTATTAAACTATAATTTGAATTAACTGATAACTTAGCAAACACTATTGTTTTGTTTACAAGTAATTTTATCGGGTACTAAACTTTGTTTGTTTACTGAAATATCAATAAATCTTCAAAATGTTAGTGACCATGTGATAAAAAAAGGGTTCAGGTATATAAATTGATTGGCACCTATCGGTCAGTTTGCAAATTTGGAATTTTGAGGTAAAAAGGTCACAATTTTTAAGCGTTATCATCCGACAGTAGGAAGATTTCTTTAGGAATATTCGCTCGCTCTATAAAATGTAGAATTCTTAAAAATTGTTTGTTTTTTTAAGGGGTTTTAATAAAGTTTTAAAGTTATCTGTATTTAAATAGTATTTTGTCTGGACGCTGAGGGCACCTTTGCTTTAAGTGAGTACTACTTTTTCTATGCGTATTAACATGCTTACAATCTAATTAATTAAATAAAAGTAATTAGCAAATGTATAAAATTCTAAAATGTATTGAATGGGCTAATTTGTATCTGATTACATAATTTGTCTTTGGATTTGGGTTTGTAAAACTTGTTTCTAAATGGTAAATATGTTTTGCATTTTGAAATTGGATTTTTCCCGCTTAGGCATTTGGTCAAGCAGACTTACTTTAAAGGGCTCGAGTAGTACCGCCATTCTTGGGTAGCCATTGTACCGAGCCGGTTTTGCTGTTGAAATTTTTAATAAGTTCGGCATTGTAGCCTCCATTTTGGGGATAAATTATTAGAAATTCATCTAGTGAGTTGTGTTAAGTTGATAAGGAGATATTTGGATATTTTGACTTGGAAAACACAACTTATCGATTTTTTTTTCGGATTTTAAGCAAACCTGACTAGCTGCCATTTTGTTGGAACCACCAGTTTAACTGGAAACTTAAAGCCACCCTACATCCAAGTAAGGTTTGAAGGATTTTCTTTTAAAAGGTCGTAATTTTTGTATTGGGTTTTATATCTTCCTTTTAGGGCTTTCATTTTTGGAACTTATATTCATTGCTCTGGGCTCAAGAATCAGCTTACCTTATCCTTTTGTCTTTGGCGTTTGCACGTGCACGAATAAATACTGACCATAGCTGTACCTCATTTGGGGTCAACAAGCAGTTTATTCAGGCTGCCCATGGGAGTCTCTGGACTACTTGAACTTCTTAATTTATCAGATAAGCCACACATTTTTTATTTTTCTTTTAATATCTATATATATATATATATATATATATATATATATATATATATATATATATATATATATATTTATTTAGATATTAGATTTACCTTAAACCTTTCATGCAGTTCCTTTATATAATCAATCACATATTAATCCTTCAACACTTTCCCCAACAATGGAAAAAAGCCATTGTTGTTCCCGTCCTAAAACCCGGAAAAGACCCCAAACTACCCAGTTTATACCGTCCCATAGCCATATTAAACGCACCGAGTAAAGTAGCAGAAAGAGTCATTCTGTACAAAATGAACGAGATGAACCTTGAAGATAAAATACCCGAAGAACAATTTGACTTTAAACACGGATTGAGCGCTGTATTGCTAGTGGCACTAGTACTACAACAAGCACTAAATAAAATAAATCAATGACAAAACACAGTGCTATTGTCACTGGACATTCAATTCTGTCTGGCATAACGGGCTGATTTATAAACTTTACTCGGTGCATGACTTTCCTTTATACCTGATTTCCCTAATTTACTCATATATCTCCCAGCGCTCCTTCCAGGTCCGTATCAATAACTCCTTATCCACTCCTAGGGCTTTGCACGCCGGCGTTCCCAAGGAACCGTGCTTAGCCCTAAATTATTTAACCTGTACACTGCTGACATTTCTCACTACCCCTCCACCAACTTGGCTATGTGCGCTGATGACACGCTGGTCTACGCCAGTTCGTTTTCGGCGAGCGTAGCCAGGGCTCATATCCAATATCACTTACACCACCTTATCCCATACTATGAAAAATAAAATAGGGATTAACAGTGAAAAAATTGATTGTATAATTATAACAAGAAAATTCACAAACAATAAGATCCCTATTCCCATTAAAATTCATAACAATCTCATAAAAATATCCAAAAACTTAAATACCTCGGAGTGGTGATTGACCAAAGACTCAGGTTTGTGACCCACGTCAGTCACACACTCCAAAAATCCTTCCTAGGTCAGCAATCCCTCTACTCCCTCTTTCACCTAAATCTCCATTATCCCTAAAAACAAGCTAATAATATACAACATGATTATCAAGCTGGTAATAACATACGCTGCACCTGTATGGTTTGGAGTCTCCGACACTCAAATCTGCAGGCTGCAGCGTATGCAAAATAAAATATTGCGATCTATAATGCAATCAAACAGATACCAACGAATTGATATCATGCATAACACGACAAACACACCAATGCTAAAAAATTATTTAATAGATATATCCAACAAATTCTACACCACAAAAATTAACAATTCTAACCTAACAAGAAATCTAACTAATGTAAGAATAAACGATAACGTAAAACACAAGTCCCTCTACTACAGACTGCCACTGTATCAAGAACCAATACCCCCATAAATAATTAAACTGTTGAAACAAACCATTAGCATTCTATTAATAAATTAACAATATCAATGCCTATGATTGGTTCAAAATCGTAACTATACATATAAAGCTCTGCATATAGTAAGCTATTAACAACTCTATGCTTAGCGCTAAGTTTCTTAAAAATAAATATAAAACAGGTTTTTTGTCTATTTTTTCCTGTAATAAAATACGTAATATTAATCCAAAAATACAAATAATTACATAAACAGGAACTCTACTGTAAACTCTGTAAGAACACTCGGAGCTTTAGCGGAAAGTGTCACATAACTAGCACTCCACAATACAGTGTCTCCTAGGGTCAACACCAGCCCCCTGATGAGGATTTTTTTCCAAGCCAGGCACATCCGTGCAAAAAAGGGACCGCTCAAGTTAAGCACAAAGATCAAATAAAATGTAATAAATAGAGATATGTATTGTAATTCAAAAATGTAATTAATAAACGAGTCAGATGCTTCTGTGAGGTATGCTGATAAAAATGGAAATGGAATTAAATTTCTCCCATAAGAAATACATGGGAAAAACTACCCCTATTATGCTGATACTGACATAGCATATCTACTTATGGGATCCTCATTAAATTCCAAAAACCTTTTTGATTTACCATTTTTCTGAAATATTATAAATTAAGGTAGTTTTGTCTTGGTCCATTACTACAACGAAACAAATTTTTCCACATGATTTATATTTTTTTAAAAGAAAAAGCAGTTGCCATACACGACTTTTAGAACATTTAAATTTTTGATCCATTTGTCCTCCTTCTATACCATTTACCTATACCAAATCATATATTAATATGTCTAATACTCTAGAGGTCATGGCTGGTCTAATAGATTTTTGTTGACGCTTGGTATATCACTTTGTTGGTAATATGTAAATGTGCTGAAGGTAGTTCATCGTCGTTAGTTGATCTTAATCTCTTTAAATTTCTTTTACCTTAAATATTCTATATTAAAGACATGTCTTTTGTGTCACGGGTCGCCGGCGACCCCCAACACCCATCATTTAGGCAATAAACTTCTACTGTATACATTATTTCCTGTAGTAATAGTAACGGCCAGGCTAAAAAGGTACAGCAGCAATATTTAAAAAAGTAAACACTTTGTACATCTAAAACAAATAAAGTCAGCCATAATTAATTTTCACCGCCAATTTTGTTTAGAAATAATAAAAAAAAAAGAATGTGCAAACAGATTTGTTTTATCTTTTTTGTTTTTGTTGAAGAAATTATTTATTTAATTAAGATCTAATCTTTAAAGAATTTATGGTTTCGTCCGTTACTTTGTGACCGTACATTTTAAATTAATAAAATAAAACAAAAAATATACTTTGTTCATAGTCACTATAATTGAATGTTTAGCCGTGACAGCTGTTTCGTAGTACGTTTGAAAATGTAGTTGTACTACGAAACAGCTGTCACGGCTAAACATTCAATTATAGTGACTATGAACAAAGTATATTTTTTGTTTTATTTTATTAATTTAAGATCTAATCTTTAACTAGTTTTTTTTCTTTGTAAATTAAAAATAAATTGATATGTTAATAATAAATTTTGTAAAAAATAATAATAATACTTCCTTAAATAACACAAAATATTTACTATGGCCAAACGGGTGCAACCTATGGACAAAATTAGTGCGTGTATGGCCACCATAGGAGGTGAAATTATTTTTTATTTTTTATTTTTTTTTAATAAAGTAAAGTCTAAAGGTTTTAAGTTCTTATAATTCGATTATATTATTAATACAATAATAATGTAATTAATTTATATTTTGTTATTCCATACTTTATTTAAGTTACTTTAATTCTTCGTAAATGCTAAAAAATTTCCAAAGCCACAAACGATAACATATATCTATTTTTTTTTATAATTTTAAAATTTTCAAAAATGTGTTTTAAATTTGTCAAAAGTTTAAATTGATACACAACTTATTAGAAAAATAGTATATATTTACTATACCACACTTAAAGTTTGTTGGTAAACTAACTGGTCAACCTGTTTATTAAAAGTAAAAAAAAAATAGATATTACAATTTAAACAAAACTTTTTGGATCTAAAGATAAACTGTTCCTATAAAGTGACAAAGAGAATGACACCCTGTGCAATAGGGAGTAACAGAGAGAATAATAAAATTTAAATATAATTATAAATAAAATTATTATTAGATCTAAACTGATTTAAGTGTGATCGTATTGGAAAATCGTAAATATGGGAAAAGTTAAACGTGCTTTTAAAATTGCAAAGAATCTAGAACTGATTTATTAAAAATTTATAGAAACTTGCTGTAATTTTTTTCTGAATTTAACGAAGCAGGACGATAATGGAAATGAAAGCATTTAAAACTGCAAATTGCTCTGTATTTTAACTTTAATTAGTGGAAGTATAAAAAGCATATTTTATCGATTTTCCCATAGGTTTTTATTTAAGTTTGGCATTTAATAATCATAGTATGACAATTTATATCCGGTACCCTTTAAATATTAAATACTTATTTGTTAACTTTTAAATATATTTTTAAGATAAAAGAACAATACATACAGTGTGTCGGAAATTGCTAGGAAATGTATTGGGATATGTATAAGAGATAGAAAGATAGTTAAATAAAGTTGTAGACCATTTGATAACGACAGTATCTTGGGCTCAATTCTGCTAAATTAAACTCATTCGTTCGCTGAACGTATTCGTTCCGGGAGCGTATAACCTTCATCTGTTTTTTTAACGAACGAATAACCTTCACTTGTTTTTTAAAACAGGCGGTCATAAAACAGAAATCTGTATTACCATCTGACATCTGACAAAATTCAAAGTCATAACATAACCTAAAATTCCTTTAATGTGAAATTAAAGTTGAAAAAATCAGTTAACTAAGCTATTAAAAACAAAGTATACACTTTAATTGAAATACAAGAAGCAAATAATCATTTGTAAGCAAAATAGTTTCTAAATCACATAACCTATAACCAAAAAGGGTTCGTGAAGCCGTCTCCTGCAGCTTCGTCGGCGCAAAAGCGAAAAAAGTGCGTGAAAGCGTTAGCCTGAAGCTCATTTGGAGTAAAATAAATATGTGAGTTGTCAAAATATAGATCGAAAAGAAAAACTATCAAAAATTACTTATTGCTTTGGAAAAGTAACTAACAAGTTATTGCATATAACTTTTTTACCATCTTCCATTTATACTTTCTAAAAGAAGGCCTTTATTGAGTGTTAGGTACTTGTACGGAATGTTAGATTAGGACAAAGACTGGAAATGGAGATTAGCAAACTACATTAAAATATTACTTAAGGTAAGTAAACTAAAGTAAACTCATACCTATTTAGAAAAAAACATTTATGGTAAATTTCTTTTTAGTTCAAAAAGGTAATATTTTAAAAATATTTGTCTTATTTATGCAAATTGGGTAATCGTCTCGAAAGTTGGAGCAACCCCCATTTTGACCAAATTTGAAATACAGGGGCACAGAACTAATAAAAAAGGGGCTGGTTATTATTTTTTTTTTGCTGCTTAATTAAATAGTATGTTCTAATTTACTGTTATATTAAGAATTTTGTGCAAAAAGACGGGGGAATATAGTGAGAATAGGAATGTTTTTGATATTGGGCAAAATCATAGTTGCTCCCTTTTAAGAGAATTACTATAAATTGTCAGTACATATCGGTAATTATTATTAGTTGAAATAAATAGGTACCCAAAGATAGCAAAACACATTTGTTACTTGCATGATTTTAAACAAAGAGTACCTAAATTATCAAAACCTTTTATTGCTAGTTGTTTTCTTTTTTTATTTAATAATAATTATTTTATTTGTAGGACTCTAGAAGACTATGAATATCCCTTAGGACCATTCCAGAAGACAAAATTGCATAATAGTTCAAGAATCATATCAAATGATCGATAATAATCAAAATAATAATGCCCAACATGACTCACACATAAATTACCAAGCTTTTGTAATTTGTAAAAATAATAAAAACAATCAATATTATTTTTTTGCCTTTATTTTAATTCTTAGGTTTACAATAAAAAAGTACATTAGAGTATATAAACGTTGTTTTTATAAACACTAAGTTTTTGTCCTGGAATATTTTTGCAGATAAGCTCTTGAAAATACTCCCAGTTTATATAAAATATATTTCCTAAAAAATACACCAGCTTGAAAAACCAATTAAATCCAGACACTTTCTAGTGTTTTCCGTGTAGTACAAATAATTTTACAATCTGGCAGTAACCTAAAAATAAAAAATACAAATTACAGGTTTAAATAAGCAAACGTAGGTTTTTCTCTAAACATTAATACGAGTTTAATGAGCATTATTTTAACTTTTAGCATTAGCAGGGTTAACTTAGGACATTGTAGAGTATATAAATTATAAAAGAAAGATTAAAAATTAAAAGCCAAGTAAAAGAGAATATTGCTCCTATGAAAAGATCATTGGTTTAGGTTAGGTTTAGTTACGTAAGGGTTTTCGAGCTGTGAACTGGTAAAAGGAAGAAGAGACACGAATACAAAAAGTAAAATTGAATATCTTTTTAAAGAAACTGGGACGGTATCTCATGGATAATTGAAATAATTTTATGAAAATATTAGTATACTTTTAATGCAAATTTTACTCACAGATGCTTTTGTTCTTCCATTTAAAAGAGCAATGAAATAATACCTTTCCATATTCAAGTGCACTCATTTTAAAATTAACAATAGACAAGTTATTAATCAGTGTTTAGGCAAAATTTTATGGGGTATTTTTGTAGGACCTTCTTTGTCTGTTATCTAAACATGGTCTTAAGTTTTGATGCATTTCATGGGGTTCCTGGGTTAGTTGCCTTGTCATTAAAGGACTATATGTTTCTTGCAATCTCTTTTAGAAGCTAAAAATATCAAAATTTTTAAAGGAAAACAAATATAAATATAAGACATTTAAACTCACCTTTTTTTCTACCTTACTTGATGCCTCATATTTAGACAAAGAAAACTATCACTAGGTAATAAACCAAAGCATTTTCAATACGTTGTTTACAGTGGAAAACATCATTTTCAACCTATTTAATATTTATCATAAAACGGTAATAAAATTTTCTAACCTATATCTTTGGTGTATTGTGGGTTAGCTACCTACTGACTGATAGCCTAGTTTACACCGCAAAGGTCTTTGGATTCTTTTAAATGAGTTTTAACTTTAGTAATAAAGTCAAAATTGGGTATCAAACTTTACTATTTATGAGTTTGCATAGGATGAAAAGTATGCTTGACTTTGACAAATCTGTCATATTTTAAATTTTAATGCGGTGTTGTGCGCCAATTTGTGAAGTTGGCTATGCACGAACGAAAACCTTTTTGTTTTCATAAGAGCCTAGAGGAAATAAAGAAAAAACTAATAAAACGCAAACAAAAAGGCGCTTATGAATAGTGGAATAGAGCCCCTTGTTTGTTTCGCTTAAAACAAATCTAGGTACTTGCATACAAAAGTTTTAAAAAAGTCACCAAAAAATAAAATAACAAAAAAAAACAAAATACATTCAAATACTATATTTATGCGGAAAATCTTACATTTTCTGCGTATTGGAGAGTTGTGTTTTTTTACCAAAACGATAATAATTTAAAATAGATATGGCATCATGCTTTTTCAAAATTTATACAAAAACGGTTAGGAATGGTCAATTATCTAAAAAAGATCCAACCTTTAACCAATATTCGTTAAAATTAGTAGAGAGATGAAACTGGACCTTTAAAAAATTTATGAATAGCATTTTTTTGACGTTTCAAGATTCTTTAAAAAGAAGTCAAGGAAAGCGAATAAGGAAATTTAATTATGAAACATCGCAAATGCCATTCTTGAATTTAAAATGTCCAGTTACTAATTGACTACACCTGGCCGTTTCTGTATTTAAGCTTGTAGCCGTATCTTCGAAATTGCGGGAGTAAAAAAATGATATCAGGTCATAATAAAGTTGATACACGCAATTGATCACAAAAATAAAAGATCGACACGAATTGTATCCTTATTCTTGCCTAATTAATTTTTTTACCTATTTTAAAATTAATATCGTTTTCCAGTAAGTTGTGTTCGTGTCGATTTTATGACGATGAATTTTGTTTGAGTTTGTTATAGGGTTAGTTTACATCAAAAAAATATATATATTTTTTGGCACATACACTTATTTTTGATAGAAAGTTTGCTGCTTGATATTTATTATTATTTTATTGCTTCGATGCAGACAAAGTAAATATCTGTCTTTGTTTGGGTATGTAAGTTTATTTAACCTAAAAATACACTTGCATTAACTTTCTCAACAAGCTTTCTTTTTAGGAATTAAATAGCAATTGTTGATAGAACTAATGACCTCCCCAGTTATGGCCATGTTGGAACCAAAAGTAATTTTTACATTTATTAAATTATTTAAATAAAAAAAGTTTTTTTTTAAATATTTAACACACCGTAGTTTTAAAACTAAGACGTTTAGGACATATGTTTATAAAAAGTTTTTTTCTTATTTTCTGTTGTACAATCGCCTTGTAAAGTTTGTCGGTTGAGTTACTGGACACCCTGTATGTATGTAGGTAATTTGATTGAAATTGATGAAAACTTTGATGTCTATTGGTGCCTAAACGGTGAGGTTAATTGATTTTAATAAAGAGAACCTAAGTTTTTGATTGTCTATTAAATGGCGTCCCCAGCTTTGCGTTATCTGTTAAAATTAAAAAGTAATGATGTAAATAAATTTTAAGTTTTAGGTAAAGTGTCCTCTGGCGGTATTAAGAAAAAGTACTTTTATTTTAAAATTTTGAAATCTGCAAAGCTCGATTTGTGTGCCAAGTATCAACTGGATTAAATAATAAATGCAATATGGCGATAAAACCAAAATCAAAAATGAACTTTGACGGCTTGTAACTCGAAAACAAATGACATTTTGAAAAAAAAATTTTTAAGCTCTACCCGTATTTCGTCAAGTAGAATCATCCCCTTAAGTTTCGTGATCGATTTTTGAATCACCCTGTATATGTAATTTTAGAGCTTATCATTGTTTATTTTTTTATATTATATATACCTTATATTACTACAGTTGGTAAAAATAGTTTATTCTAATTTTTTAGACCCATACCTTGCCTTCGTTTGCTCTTCATTTATGTCTAGTACTTAAGTCTTAAGATATTATTTTACTAACTGTGGTTGTATAAAATTGTCAATTAGGTACTTAAAACCTTACATTAATTTATATTATATTACGTCTGAAATACTACAACTGGTACAAAATAACATTTTCTTTAATTATGTATGTGAATGACAGACATGACGTTAAAACAAATTCAATAATTATGTCAAAAAATGTTCACTATAATTCGCTCCAGGGTATCCCTAGGCAAAAGAAAAAATTTCCGATAAATACTTGTGTTGTCATGGTAATGCAACTAAAACTACACATTTGATTGGTCAAAAACAGTGGTGTGGAATTTTCGCTGAAATACCATTAAGTTGGTTTTATCAACCTAGGATCAGGTAAGAGTTTTGCCAGTAGAAAACAGGAGGTTGCAATGACATTTTACCAGTGTAAAGTAATCTAGTAAAATAGTCATACAATTTATCACAAGACCTATAAATTTAATCGATTAAACTACCCAACAATATTCTAAGTAAAATTTTTCTTGGAAAATAGTTGAATGTACAATAATTTAATAAAAATATGAGACCGCGCAGCGGTCAAGGGTTTTAATTTAAAAGAAAAATTGTTTATAAAACTATTTTTAAAGCTAATTTTACAAAAAATATTTAAATAGTTTAATCAATTTAAATTTGTAGTTCGAATGGTTTACGGCTAGATTATTTCCTGAAAAATGTACATTGAAGCCAACAACACAGGATTCTACTAATAATAAGGTTTGACATTTTCTTTCAATTTTAAAAACCAGTTTAAATGACAGAAATATATTCGCGGTTAAACAGCACATGTGGTTTTAGTTCTAAACCTAGTGAACTCTTTAAGTAACGTTAGGCCTGTAAGGCTAGAAATTTGTATAGTGATGAGTTATAGCATGCTAAATACGACAATTATCATCTGGCAAGCATCACACCTGCACATCATCACCCTGTATATTTTTGAAAGTAAAAAAAACTTGGAGTTGTAAGCTTGAATTTTTTTCGGATTTAGCTCATTTATAGTTAAGTTCAAAAAAAAATTCACGGGCGTTTTTGATGAGCACAAGTACCTGCCAGGCTGAAAGGGTGGCTGATTTGGATGGCCATATTTCCAGTACTAATAAAGTTAAATGTACCTTATGTTGTGTTAAAGCTCTTTTAAAGATAGGGATAAAAATTATTAAGTTAAATTTGCAATGTTGTGTATTTAGAAAAACTTTTTTTTAAATTTTCTGTTGAAATAAGTTTTAACATTAGTGCATTGTACATTTTATAACACTATATATATAAAAAATTATTTTAAAATTGTCCTATAAAATTTATAATCATAAAATGTATTGCACTAATGTACAAACCTAAACTTTTACCATTATACCGAAAAAAAATTATATATACTTTTTTGTAAATAAACACAATTGCATATTTAAAAGTAATTTTTTAATTTTAAACATTTTTCTTTATAACAATTTTCGATTTTAGCAAAAATTCAGGTACCATTTTCTTAAGCAAAAATTCTGTTTTTAGCCAAACCTCGTAGATGACTAATAAAATTTAATATTTGATGGTTGTTTTTTAGGTTATAAATTATACAGAACTTTTTGAAAAAAGGCCTTTTTTGTTAAATTATTATTAACAATTTTTCAAATGATGTCAACTTACGTAGACACACTGTATGAACAATTTTAAACGCAATATTACAAACTTAATTATATGTTGGCATATTCAATTCTACTATATTGCCACAATTTTTTATTTTACCAATTTATAGAGGAAAGTAACCAAATATGGAATAGTATTCCTAATATAGAATACCGGCATTTCTTTAAAATGGAAACTTACACACGCAATCAGAGGGGTTTGTCCTTTTTTTTTATGCCCATTCGCTAGTAGAAGAGGTAACATGTCAGTAGTGCAAGCTCTTTCATTGCTGTAGTAACTTTTTGTTTTATTCCTTTCTCATAACCTTTTAAGGTGATTTAAAAATACGTATTTTTGTACAAAGTGCACTAAAAACTGTTTTTATACGTTTTTCTTTTTTCTTTTTGACATCCCACGAAGGCATATGCCTAAATACCGTGGATGTCGGGTTATTAGATGTTTAACCCATCGTTCCCCTGTTCCGTCAACGTTGTCCAAGCACTGAAACATGCAGATATGTATTTCACAGCACCTTTTAGACAACGCGGTAGTGCCACCACGGTCGTTATTTTTAAATAACTACTACCTAAAAAAGATAGTTCAGATTTTTTGTTGTAGGTTGTAACGGTATTTAATTTTATAAATTTCTTGAATAAAAAAATATAAAAATTGGTTGAAAGTCGTCAAAAAATCCAATTATAGACAGATCATAGTACCCAAATATGGACTATTTCATAATTGGGTTCTTTAATTTTTTAAAAGGTTCTGATAAAACAAGAAAAGAATCAGAAGACAAGAATCAAGTCAAAAAGGGCTGCTTGTCTCCTAAATGAACCTTCGCTTCTTTCTCTCGCTCATCGTCGGCCTGTGGAGGATTAATCGCTTTTTATAGGCACTTCTATGGCTTCTGCTTTGGGGAATTGTTCAGTATAGTTCCTCCACATACGGCGGCTTCCAATAAAGAAACTCGTGGTGCCGCACGTATGCATCCCTAAATGGTCCAACTGTAAAGGCCCCGAACTGCCCACTTTGTTCGTTTTTTTATCCCTATTGTATCTAAATGGTTGAATCTGCTGCCCGCGGAGAGATTTCCGTCCCTTTCTCGTATTTAAGTCCCGTGTCAACCTTGCTTAAGACACCAACAGCGTTAGTTTGGGCTCTGGGCACAATAATTGCGCTGGATCCAGAGTCTAACACCTGAATCTGTGATTTTTTTTTAATTATTTTGTTGCTTTCTATACTATACCAAAGTTTCCAAAGAGTTTCTTGTTAAATATGTAAACGTAAAATTTTAACGATGCTCTTATTACTTTGCTGTTTTAGTCTTAAATGTTTTATTAGATTTCACATTAAATTTAGTTTATTATTTAAAACAGGTAAGTAAAATTTTAAAATTAAAAAGTTTTTAGATAATTATACTTACAAATATTAAATAAGTCGTAGAAAAAAGTAATATCTAATTCTTTGGTTTATTTAAAAAAGCATGCATGTGCTAAAGGTCATGTATAATATTAGAGTATCTTTATTAAAAAATGCAGATAAGTACACGTGGAGAATCATTTTCTTAAAATAGATAGCCCCAGAATTAAACGTCAATATTGAAAAAGTCTTATTAAAAAGGCTTTGCAGCTAAGTAGGCGCTGCCATTATATTTATTTTGCAATATCGCTAACTTTTTCAGGACTTCTGCATTGCCTATAATGTAAAAAATTCTTAATTTAAATTTAAGAATATATACAGGATTACAAATTTGAGGGGCGCATAAGGATCTCGGTGACGGTAAAATATACAGGGTTGATAAAATTGGGATAAAGATGCGCAGTTTTATGCTTAACAATATTTCAATTTAAAAATTTAAAAACTAACACCCGTTCTAAAATTATCCGAAAAATCCAAAATTTTGCAAAATTGTTTTTATTCCTTTTTAGTTTATTTGAAAAGATATTTTAAAACAAATACCACATAACCGATATCACTCTTTTAATGGTATAAAAATATGTAATTAAATTTAGGTTCTGGTTAGTTGTTCCATAATCATTAACATTGTTTTTTTAAGTGGACGGAATATTTAATTTAAAACTTAATAAACTCGTATTTTATTTCTTAATTAAACGACATATCAAACTATGCACTGATGTTTCGAACCGAAAAACCATCATATACTATCAGAATAATACAAAAATAACAATTTTCTTCCAGCCTTTAGGCAAATTTGCGTTCGTAGGTAAGTTAAGTCTATATACATCAATTTTTTTATGACGGACTAGTATATGACAAAGTTATTAGAGGCATTTGATTAAATTATTTTTTTAGTTTAATACGTTTAAGTAAGGGTATGTAAATAACATTAATTTTAGCTTCATTATCATGGATAAAAATGGATGCAAACTTAGCTATGGTAATTTTTAATGGTAAAATATTAAAGGATAATTTTTCGTTGATACCCCTGTAATATTAATAGTCATCCAAAACGCTATTTTAAATAAAAGTAGTTTTATTTTGAAGAAAAATCATGGTTTTTAAGTTTTTGAGAACCCTGTATACAAAATCAAGATTTTCTCTTCGTGAATCCTATTTTTTACAAGAATTTTTTTTTATGAAGAATGACTTTTTCAAAAAATGAAATTTTTGTTCATTTTTCCTCTTGTTAACCCCATCCGTGGACAGTCTGTAGAAACCGTAAAAAAAATAAGACAAGTTTCTATGTATTTTTGTTCTACAGCCCTGCCTTACACAAATATGTACAAGAACCCTGTACCCTTTATATTTGGCCATCCACTTTTAACCAAGAAGGATAGAAAAAAGTATTTTATGAAAGTTTAATTCTTTTTATCTATTATCTTATTATCTAGCATAACAAAAAACATCAAAAACTTAAGAAAAATAAAAAGGTAAACTTTTTTTAAATGGTAACACTCTGTATATTATGTCACCAGTAAAAAGGTCTTATTAGTAAGTAAGGTTAAAAATGCGTTTAAGTTTGAAATTAAAATTTGAGTTAAATTAGTTTAAAACCAAATATTTTGGCAATTTTAAAAAACAAAATTGATGCTGGTGACTCGTTTCTATTTATAGAACAGAGAAAGTAACAATGATAAACTGTAAATCGTTTTAAAATATCTCTTTAAATAAACTATTTAAAAAAGTAAAAACTGTTTCGCAAAATATCCATTTTTGTTTCCAGATAACTGCGATACGAGGATTGTGCTACTTTGCGCTTTTTATGCAACTCTGTATTTCTTGCCGTCTCCAAGATCCTAATGAGAACAAAATAATAATAAATTAATATAAACTGAATTTTTTTAATACCTAAATAAATAGTACGAAAAAGTTAAAGAAAAACTCCAATATACAGCGTCCTTAATTAAGTTAGCACCATATGGAAAACTTTTTAATATTAATTTTATGAGAACAAATTATTTTTAATAAAAAGTTTTGCATGGTCTAAAACCCCAGAAGCAATCATCAGATATTACTTTAATGCAGTGGTATACGGGGTATGTCAAAAAATTAAATTTTGCTTGGGACGAAATTACCCGCATTTTATATAATTTCAAAAAATTTTACAAAAAGAAAGAAAGTTTAGGATTAAAAATAACATTTAATTATGCAGACTTGTTTATTTAAAAAAAAAAAACTTTTTTATTAATTTTTTAAGCGACATGGGTAAACATTTAAGTTTTTAAAATATAATATGTAAAGTAAGTTTAACAATCATTGGAACAGCAAAAAGTTTAACTCTTGTTTTTGCAGAAAGAAATGACAAAAAAGTTTTTTTGTCATTTATCATTAACCAATTTATTTATTTAAACAGTATTTTTAATTTTATACATCGTTTTATTATAAACATTTTCTATATTATTAAAAGATAGGGAACTTTCGTTTTGAGCAAAATTCATATTTTTAACCATACCTGGGATTATACTCCTGCAAAAATAATTATCTGATGATTGCATTTGGAGTTTTTGACCATGCAGAACTTTGTTTAAAGGATAATTTTTATTTGTAAAATTAGTCATAAAAAAATTACCATATGTAAGTAGGGACACTGTATATTTTTTATCGCTATGATCTTAAGTAAAAATCAGGTGTAAACTAAAAAGAATCTTTTACCAAATAATAACTTTACTTTTTTTATGTGCAAGATAAACAAGTTAAATTAACGTTTGTGATTTTAACAACAAAAAACTTAAAATTTTTAAAACTTTACCAAGTTACGAACATATTTCTTTAAACAAATTTTATTATTTTTTAAAATATCATCTTTGCAATTTTAATTCTACCTGTATATCACATGACATTAAAAAAACTGATTTTTGCATTTGTGCACATAACTTAAACCTTTTTATAAATAATTAGGTTAAACGCCTAGAATTTCGACGGGTTTGTTTTAGCTAAATAATTGCGATTTTTGCCAATTGTTTGTGTTACATCAGGTACTCTCAATACCATCAATAATTATGCTCAAATAATGCATGTGTTGCACGTGTTATTTTGTTTTACCGCAGTATTATTACTTATTAGTGGTAGGTAAGTTATCAAGTTACTTTCATTATTTTAATTTCAACAATAAAATTGCAGAAAACTTTCCGTTTACGAAGTTACAATTGCCAAGCCACTAAAACGTCTATTTCCAAATACGACATCTCTAAGACTATTTAGAGTATAATACACTGACAACATTTGTTTAACTGGTATATGTAATTAAGCGACATGTGGTATTCACTGCACTGCATGTTGTGTCAGATCATGTGTCATCCACATTGCCTCCAGATAAATATAAAAGCATTTTTTATACGAATATGCAATAAATTAAAAAATGCGTTTTACGGTCTCATTAACCAAAGCATCACTTTAAAAAAGTTTTTGTAAAGTGGTACAGTACAAATCTTTATATACAGGGTGTCTCTGAATGGTGCGGAAAAATAACACGTATTCCCTAGGCGAAACTATGACGATCTAACCCAACTAACCTTAGTCAATAAGTGGATGGTTTTGAAGATAAGTGTGTTAAATATTTATTTTTGTTTAAGTTCTTGTAAATAAATTAGCTAATAGTAGGTTCATTGTCACAATATTTGGCTAAAGGACTTTTGGAAGGTGAGAAATAAGAATCTGCTATCAATTGTATTGTTAACTTTAGAGGGCGATACCTGCGGTATCTTACACAAATTAAAAACGTAATATCTTATTTCGGCTTCTTTGTATGTAACTTTTTTATATATATTTTTAAACATATTTTACAAAAAAACGTTATACCTGATAAATGTTGTTTGGGCAGCCGTTTCTAAGATAACTGGATATAAAAAAATACTTTCGGTATGGGGAAAGCTCTACAGATTACCAATCAATTCAAAACACTCTGTATAGCTTAGACCTAGCCATACAGAAAGTTTTTTTAAATCTTGATATCTATAAAACGGTTGCCTAAAACAACTGTACCAAGAGTATACCTTTTTTATGTAAAATATTTTAAAAAATAGGAATTTGTATTTAAAATTGACGTACAGAGTGGCTCAAAAAAGTTATTTGGTTTTAATTTGTGCAACATACCGCAGGTGGCACCTCCTAAAGTTAACAATTAAATTGGTAGCAGATTCTTATTTCTCATCTTTCAACATCCCTTCTAGTCAAATATTGTGACAATACACCTATCATAAATAAAGTTATTCATGAAAAAACCAGAACCAGAATAAATTTTTAACACCCTGTAAATCCAAAACCACTTACTTTGTGGCTAAAGTAAGTTGGTACAAACATCACTTTATTTTAGTTATAACCATTATAAAATAAAATTAATGTTTCATCAAACGCTTGATTTTACTTTAAAATAACTTTTTGAATACGTAAGTCTAAACTTTTTTAATTTAAAAGAATAACTTACTTTGACGATCCAGATGCCACGCATAAAATAAGATTCTCGACATCGAATTTTTCATTTGAAGTTGAGCTATTTAGATGAAGAAGTTTTAATCGGTTTACAGATTTTATACGATTTGGATTGGTTATTGGAAAATTAATAAATTTACATTTTTATATTAAAAATAAAAGTATGGTATTTTTAGAAAATGTTAGCGAAATTTTTTTTATTAAATAGGCATTTAATAACAGACTTATGTATATACGACATATTTAAGTAAGCAAGGTTAAAATAAGTCTTCCTAACAAGGAAAAATTTAAAAATATAAATATATTTCTTTAAAAGATTAAAAATTAAATAGGTATTTAAAGGATATTAAAAGTGTTTTTTTGCATTTATTTTATTTTATCTACACTCCAGATATGTTATCTAACTTTATTTTTGCATTTTAATATTTATACGGAATATCCTCCCAGTGGCGTACCTACCGGGCGGAAAGCAAAGTTAGGGCTCCAATTTTTTATTTTTGAAACTAATTTTCGACAAGCAAAAGTCTTTATATCTAAAATAAGGCCCCCTTTACAACATATTATGGTATACTTTAATAAGGTTAGAGCCCCTTTTTCCCAGTTAGAAAAATTTTCAGAAGCAAAACACAGAATACCATACCCTCCAAATGGGGCCTTCTTTACACTTAACATATAATGCTTTAACAAGATTTGGGTCCCCCTTTTGCACTTTGGTAATAAAAAAATAACAAAAAGCCCCAAAAACACCGCTTCTTGACCCTAATATGTACCTTATTTTGTATAAGGACCCCATTTGGGGCCCTCCAACTGGAACACGGGACGCACCGCCCCATTTCCCCCAGTCGGCGTCGGTACGCTAGAGTATCTTATGAATTTTTATGTTACCATTTTAATTTACTTAATAAAATTATTATTAGTTTATTTTTATTTAAAAAAGTGCCAGTTTATTTTATTTCTAAGAAAACAAAACAACAATAAAGTATGCTTTTTTAATGTTATATTAAAGCAAACATAAAATATTTTATTCTAATTTCATTTTTGTACCAAAACCAAGGATACACGTAGGGGTTGTATTAAATTAATGTTAGCATGCGACATAAAATTTCGTTTAAATATTTTGGTCCATTTGTCCTTTTGTAACACGTATCCTGAGAGACACACTACAGGGTGAAATTTAATTAAAGGCCTAAAATACAGGGTATGATTTCTTAAGTTATTTAGGAAAATAAAGTTTAAATAAACATATGTCCTAAACCTCCTTACTTTTAAAATAGAAAGTAATAAAATTCCAAAAAATCTATGTTTTAAAATATCCTTACTATTCTTTACCAAATTTTGTTTTAATTTGGCAATATTATTATTGACATTAAGGAGGTAATAAATTATAACCTTAATAACATTTAATAAGTCCACTTGCGTCTCGAGAGGCAACCGAAAGAATATTTTCAACAAAAACAGTACTGTCTGCTCTCTTTAGAGTAAACAAATAAAAATACTGCTTTTATGTCTTTTAATTTTTTTGCGTATCTTGTTTAGTTTAAAAGAAGAAAATTACCTAATTGCGTACTTTAAGACCATAAAAGAAGCAATGAGAGATCTTTTCTTTTCTGAATCATACCCTGTATTTTTAGCCATCAATTAAATTACACCCTGTATAGTATTACCTATTATCGTAAATATTATTACCATTATTTAATATGTTAACTCTGGCTCCTGTACTAGATACAAAAATGACCCTAAATTAAAAAGTGCTTTTTAATTATGTTATTACGACAGTAGAGATTTATTTTAATTTTTTTTTAAATTATTGAATTACTTTGTTTATGTAAGTTTAAGCATTGAACTGCTCTGTAATTATCTTAACAAACTACCCAAGTTGACATATAATATACTGACATAATTGATATATTTACAAACATCGCGATATACTAATAATCGAATCCAATTAAACCTATAGTCAATTGTAATTTAGAGGGTTGATAATAATATCTACTCGCCAAAGGTGACATTTCTGCAGTTAAGGGATGTAATATTGCCAGGTGGCGAGGAGTGTACTACTAATTAAACGCAATCTTGCCTTACAAATTAAATTACTCCCTGCAACTAAATGAAGACACCTCTAATATTCCTCATTTTAAATAATGAAATAATAGATTGTACCCCGTCGAATTTTGACTAGTTTTAAATTATTAAAACATGAAAGGAAACTAAAAAATAACAAATAAATCGAAACGAAAACTGAGTTAGCAGGTGCGACAAATACTTTGTCAGCGATAATAGAGAAATATGGCTGGTGCTGTAACCTCATGCGGTATTAACGTAAGCATTATTATGACAGTTACGTTATGCGCGATTCGATTTTTACCGTGCTGGTGGTAATAACGTTACCGCATGGAGTAATTTGCGGGCTGATAACGCCACGTGCTATTTAAAATAGCGAATAGAATACCCATACGCACAATATTTTTCTTTGTTTATTTTTTAAGGTTATATTATTTATTTCGACGATTTCTACAAATATTTTTGTAATAGGGCCACAAAGTAAAGTTAAACTACTAATCTTTAATAAAGCTTTTTTATTTTTGAATAAATGTTGCAGGTGGAAAAAAATAATAAGGTTAAGATTGTCGGCCGACAATAACCTGGCTTTCTGAAGGAATGTCTTAGTCAAAATTTATCTGGAAAGTGGGAAAATTTACAGTAAAATGTGTTTGAAATAACGGGAAATAACTTTAGTATTCGCACATTAAAGGATCATTTGCTTTTTAATTTTTTAAATTCGCAGACAGGTGTAATTAAACGTTCCTAATACGGCGTTTTCCATACCTCTAAAAACAAACACTAAATACCGTATGCGTTATTTAAATAGCGACTTACGTAAATAACGAACGTAGGCGGTAACCAAAGTACCCATATCTCTCTACTAATTACCTATCATTTGTGTTATGTTAGGCTTTCCTTTACCAACGATCCATCAAATACAAGATAGGCAACATTCCACGTAAGGTAAATACCGCGCATAAGGTACTTGAGGCATATAAGGCCCGGGATTTAAAAACTCGCGGCAATGTAAGTATATGGGTTCAGGTTTAAACGTTACCCATACATGCGTTAAACCAATAAATATCACGAAAAGTAAGCGGAGGCTGCTAGCTGCCTTTTTTTAGTAGCGAAGAATTTGTGATAGGGTGAGGTATCAGCATAAGAAATTATAATTTTGCCAAAAAAAAAACTAACGATATTTAGATTTTAATATTATTTACAAATAAAGTATAAGTTTTTTGTGAATTTTTAGTTACCGCTGTTTAAAATTTTGCGTCTGGCGTCTTGTTAAGATTTTATTTTCTTGGAATAAAATAATTTTAGTCAAGTGCTTATGAACCTATGTTTATTAATTAAAACCTTTGTATTTTAAGTAACTTAATATTAAATATTTCATTCGTTTATTTCTTTTAAAAAATCATAACTTTTATTCTATTTTGTAAGAGCAAAATAGTTCTCCATAATAAATAAAAGTTTAAATTTTCTTAAAATGTTAAATAAACTTTTAATTCTATTCTGAAGAAAAACCAAATAAGATTTTTATTATTTAAATTTCATCTTTCAGAAAATAAATAAAGCATAAAATACTTTATTATATGGCTAAACATTTTTACTATTCTGTTTACCTGGTTAAGATACGCAATAGATGAATCTTTTACCAGAAGCTATTTTGTTGCATATTAGTGGTTTTTTAAAATTGTGGCCAGCCGATAATAGGGCGCACTAAAGTAGGTCATAGCTTTTGAAAGTCAATAAAAAAAACTTGTGTGCCGTTTGGGTAGCTACAGAGCTTACTAAGTCCAGTGGCTTAAAAATTGTAGAGCAATGGAATATAAGTCTCACTTTTAAAAGCTGTGTATTTCCGACTTGAAACTTTGCCTTTTTAAAATAATGAGCACGGGAGAAACTAAACCTATTATAACAAATAAACCAAAGATTTATTAGGTAAAAAATATTTAAAGTTTCTTTATATATTTTTTCAACCAAGAAAAATTACTATCGTAGTTTATTAAGGCCCATAAAAAAGGGTTTTTAAGAACTTTTATAGTTCGTTTCATATTTATTTTTGTTATTTGATTTATAAATATATTTAACCTAAATAAAATTTTGCTTCACTTTCTTAAATCATTTGGGTTTTTTTATATTTAACGTTAAGTGGGACTTATATACTGCAGGTACCCTATAAATTTACCACATATAGCCTTATTATTAGCTACATCCTGTATCGTTGTAGATCGTGCTGAAATATTGCATATGTTGCACGTCTTCAGCTTCATGCAATATTTTGGTTAAGTCTTGCCGCACTTTCTGTGGATTGTTAAGGAATATTGTTATTTTTTTAATGGAACAAAATCTTTTTTTTAATCGCAAGAACCGCCAAGCTACCACCAACTACCTCTTTCTAGACGCGTTGAATTTCGACGACACTGCTAGCAGTTAAATATTAGGGCATTCACCCACCTGCAGACAAATAATTTATTGGCAAAAAAATATGCTTAAAAAAAATATAAACAGCATTTGGTGTTAAAGATGCATACACAATTAATTTCAAGTTTCTATTTTCATGTTCGTTGAGCTATTCGCTTATATTTTATGGTAAAAATTGTCTTTATATTTGAAGGATGTAAAAAATAGTGGACTGTTTATTTTATTTGCTAGACAAATTACATATGAGATGAAGACAGAGTAGGTAGTAGAGAGGTAGTATTCGAATAGGTACAAGGTATTTTAAATCGTAGGTATTCAGAATACCTTAAGCTGATATTCGAATAATATTGGAATACGGCAAAATACTTTGCTCAGTATTTGCGATTTTGTATTCAGGTTACCGTTTTGAAATAATACTATTTAAATAAAATTTTTGAGTATTTAAATACCCTGACTTAAAGTATTTGAATACCCGGACTTGAAATATTTAAATACCGACATTGTTAGTGCTTTAATACCAAAATGGTGAACATGAGTATTTCGTGACCCAAAATCGTAAAAGTATTAGGCAATGACCATTATTTCCTTTTTGTTCTTAAAAATTTTCAGGACTAATGAGGATATTGTTACTTTGTTACCTGTATAAAATATTTTAAAAAATTACCTATTTTGCACCCTTCAGTATTAATAAATACTGAGAGTATGCAAGTACTTTTTTAGGTATTCGAATATTCGGTTTTAGAATACTTTTCTTCGGTATTCGTATTCGTCTTCGAATATCGAATTTCAATATTTGACCCAACTCTGGAATTACATTAAAATAGACCAATAAATTGAAGAATAATTTGACTTTTCTTATTTAGTTATTATTAAAAGGTAGTTTGGATTAACAAATTTTGCTATTTCTGAATATTGTATTATTCTTTGTTTGGTAAAATACTTTGAGGATTTTTAAAAATAAACTTTAGCAACATCGGGTGTCCTGGCAAAAACATATTTTTAAATTTTTTTCTTTATTTATTTTTAAAACAACAAAATATGTTCTGTTCTAACTTAAACAAATAATGTATAGTTGTGTAAGGCTACTTTAATGAATAACATGGTACATCTGTGTAGGTACTTTATAAAAAAAGGAAATGGTGAATTAATTGTTTTTTTAATACATGTTTCAACTTTGTATTTGAAGTTAAAATTAAATTTTAAGTACTTTTTACTTCTTGATTTTGAACATACCCTGTCAATGTCAAAAGTTTTTGGTGTCGTCTTGCAACACTTTTTTGTTGTTAAAAGGCTCGTTTGCCAGTTCGCCGAAAAACATGACATTGACAAACTGGGTTAAAGCGCCGCTTCCATATATGGCGGTATGAATATTGGTGGTTAGGAACCCCCTAAAAGGTTTTTAAAGTGTTATTTTTATAAGGTCAATTTTATAACTTGCCCAGGGACTATAAATAACATGGCATATTTCAAGGACAAAAATACAATTTTAAAATAGATGTATGTGGAATATATTTGTACTTTCATATTATCTTTACTTTTTTTAAAGTCAAATACAATCAAAACATATATTCATTTTGCATTCTCATTACATAAACCATTTATTGCTAAATATAAATAAGTTTAACCAAACCAACCCATGCAATCTACCTGATAGACGCCTTTAAACGCGAATACGCATACATACTGTTGCGAGGCTTTTAAGTTTCCTTCATTTCACTTGAAAAACGACTCATGTGCAAAAGAGATTGGATTTAAAAATTTTGTACTCTAAAAAGCCAGCAACAATTTTAAAACTTCATCTTAGAATTTGTTTCCGCTTAAAAAATTGTTTATTTAACTCTAGAGAGCTAGCAAAAATAAAAACTGCATATTAGAATTTCTTTCCGAATAAAAAATTGTTTATTTAAATCTAAAAAGCCAGCAAAAAATTAAAAACTCAATCTTAAAATTTGTTTGAGCCTAGAAAATTATTTATTTAACTCTAAAGAGCCAACAGATAATTTAAAACTCAATCTTAAAATTTGTTTCGAGCCTAAAAATTATTTATTTAGCTCTAAAGGGCCAGCAATAAATTAAAAACTCCATCTTAGAATTTGTTTCCGTCTAAAAGATTGTTTATTTAACTCTTAACAGCCAGTAACAAATTAAAAACTCAATCTTAGAATTTGTTTCCGCTTAATTTTTTTTATTTAACTCTAGAGAGCCAGCAAAAAATAAAAAGCTGCATTTTAGAAATTGTTTCCGAATAAAAAATTGTGTATTCAAATCTAAAAAGCCAGCAAAAATTAAAAACTCCATCTTAAAATTTGTTTGAGCCCAGAAAATTATTTATTTAACTCTAAAGAGCCAACAACTAATATAAAACTCAATCTTAAAATTTGTTCTGAGCCTAAAAAATATTTATTTAACACTAAAGAGCCAGCAACAAATTAAAAACTTAATCTTAGAATTTGTTTCCGTCTAAAAGATTGTTTATTTAACTCTAAAGAGCCAGCAACAAATTAAAAACTCAATCTTAGAATTTGTTCCCACTTATAAAATTGTTTATTTTAACTTTAAAGAGCCAGCAATAAATTAAAACTCAATCTTAGAATTTGTTCCCACTTATAAAATTGTTTATTTTAACTTTAAAGAGCCAGCAATAAATTAAAACTCAATCTTAGAATTTGTTACCATTTATAAAATTGTTTATTTAACTTTAAAGAGCCAGCAACAAATTAAATACTTAATCTTAGAATTTGTTTTCACTTACAGTTTTTTTTTATTTAACTCTAAAGGGCCAGCAACAAATTAAAAACCTAATCTTAGAACTTGTTTCCGCTTAAAAAATTGTTTTATTTAAATTAAGAGAGCCAGCAAAAATTAAATACTATATTTTAGAACATTTTTCCGCTTAAAAATAGTTCATTGAAATTTAAAAAGCCAGCAACAAATTAAAAATATATTCTTAGAATTTGTTTTTGCCTAAAAAATTGTTCATTTAACTCTAAAACGCCAATAAAACATAAACATTTCCATCTTAGAATTTGTTTTCACTTACAAAATTGTTTAATTAACACTAAAGAGTAAGCAACAAATTAAAAACTCCATCTTAGAATTTGTTTCCGTCTAAAAGATTGTTTCTTTAACTCTAAAGAGCCAGCAACAAATTAAAAACTCAATCTTAGAATTTGTTTCCGCTTAAAAATTGTTTATTTAACTCTAGAGAGCCAGCAAAAAATAAAAAGCTGCATTATAGAAATTGTTTCCGAATAAAAAATTGTGTATACAAATCTAAAGAGCCAGCAAAAAATTAAAAACTCAATCTTAAAATTTGTTCGAGCCTAAAAAGAAATATTTAACTCTAAAGAGCCAGCAACAAATTAAAAACTTCATCTTAGAATTTGTTTTCGTCTAAAAAATTGTTTATTTAACTCTAAAGAGCCAGCAACAAATTAAAAACTCAATCTTAGAATTTGTTTCCACTTATAAAATTGTTTATTTAACTTTAAAGAGTCAGCAACAAATTAAATACTTAATCTTAGAATTTGTTTACACTTACAATTTTTTTTTATTTAACTCTCAAGAGCCAGCAACAAATTAAAAACCTAATCTTAGAACTTGTTTTCGCTTAAAAATTGTTTTATTTAAATTAAGAGAGCCAGCAAAAATTAAATACTATATTTTAGAACATTTTTTCGCAAAATAGTTCATTAAAATTTAAAAAGCCAGCAACAAATTAAAAATATAATCTTCGAATTTGTTTTTTCCTAAGAAATTGTTCATTTAACTCTAAAACGCCAATAAAACATAAACATTGCCATCTTAGAATTTGTTTTCACCTACAAAATTGTTTAATTAACACTAAAGATCCAGCAACAAATTAAAAACTCAATCTTAGAATTTGTTTTCACTTGCAAAATTCTTTATTTGACTCTAAAGAGCAAATAACAAATTAAAAACTCAATCTTAGAATTTGTTTCCACTTAGATATTTGATAATTTAACTCTAAAGAGCCAGCAACAAATTAAGAACTCAATCGTAGAATTTCTTTTCCGCCCAAAAAAATTGTTTATTTAACTCTAAAAAGCCAGCAACAACTTTAAAACTCCATCTTAGAATTTGTTTACGCTTGAAAAGTTGTTGATTTTACTCTAGAAATCCAGCAAAAAATAAAAAGCTGCATCTTAGAATTTGTTTCCGAATAAAAAATTGTTTATTTAAATCTAAAAAGCCAGCAATAAATTTAAAACTCCATCTTAGAATTTCGCTTAAAAATTGAATATTTAACTCTAAAGATCCAGCAACAAATTACATACTCAATCTTAAAATTTGTTTCCGCCTAAAAATGTTTATTTAACTCTAAAGAGCCAAAATGTAAAAACTCCATATTATTTTTTTACCTATATAATTTTTTATTTATCTCTAAAGAGCCAGCAACAAATTAAAAACTTTATCTTAGAATTTGTTTTCACTTACAAAATTTATTATTTAACTTTAAAGAGCCAGCAACAAATAAAAACTTAATCTTAGAATTTGTTTCCACTTACAAACTTGTTTATTTAACCCGAAAGGGCCAGCAACAAAATTAAAACTCAATTTTAGAATTTGTTTCCGCCTAAAAATTATTTATTTAACTCTATAGAGCCAGCAAAAATAAAAAACTATATCTTAAAATTTGTTTCCGCTTAAAAAATTGTTTATTTATCTCTAAAGAGCCAGCAAAAATAAAAAAGTCCATCTTAGAATTTGTTTCCGCTTAAATAATTGTTAATTTAACCCTAAAAGCCAGCAACAAATTAAAAACTCAATCTTAGAATTTGTTTTCACTTACAAAATTGTTTATTTAACTCTAAAGAGCCAGCAACAAATTAAAAACTCCATCTTAGAATTTGTTTTAACTTATAAAATTGTTTATTTAACTCTAAAGAGCCAGCAGCAACAAATTAATTACTTAATCTTAGAATTTGTTTCCACTTACAAAATTGTTTATTTAACACTAAAAAGCCAGCAACAAATAAAAACCCAATAGTAGAATTTTTTTGTTACTTACAAAGTTGTTAATTTAACTCTAAAGAGCCAGCAAAAAATAAAAACTGCATCTTGGAATTTTTTTCCAAATAAAAATTGTTTATTTAGATCTAAAGAGCCAGCAAAAAATTAAAAACTCAATCTTAGAATTTGTTTTCACTCACAAAATTGTTTATTTAACTCTAAAGAGCCAGCAACAAATAAAAACTCCATTTTATAATTTGTTTTTACTTATAACATTGTTTATTTAACTCTCAAGAGCCAGCAACAAATTAAATACTTAATCATAGAATTTGTTTTCACTCACAAAATTTATTATTTAACTCTAAAGAGCCAGCAACAAATTAAAAACTCAATCTTAGAATTTGTTTTCACTTACAAAATTATTTATTTAACACTAAAGAGCCAGCAACAAATTAAAAACCCAATTCTAAAATTTGTTTCCACTTTCAAAATTGTTAATTTAACTCCAGCGAAAAATAAAAGGCTGCATCTTGAAATTTGTTTTCGAATAAAAATTGTTTATTTAAATCTAAACAGCCAGCAAGAAATTATAAACTTAATCGTAGAATTTGTTTCCGCCTAAAAATTGTTATTTAATTCTAAAGAGCCAGCAAAAATAAAAGGTCCATCTTAATTTTTTTAACTTATATAATTGTTTATTAAACTCTTAAGAGCCAGCAACAAATTAAAAACTCAATCTTAGAATTTGTTTCTGCCTAAAAATTGTTATTTAACTCTAAAGAGCCGGCAAAAATAAAAGGTCGATCTTAATTTTTTTTTACTTATATAATTGTTTATTAAACTCTTAAGAGCCAGCAACAAATTAAAAACTCAATCTTAGAATTTGTTTCCACTTACAAAATTCATTATTTAACCCTCAAAGAGCCAGCAACAAATTAAAAATTCAATCTTAGAATTTGTTTTTCACTTACAAAATTGTTTATTTAACTCTAAAGACGCCAGTAACAAATTAAAAACTCCAATCTTAGAATTTGTTTTCACTTACAAAATTGTTTATTTAACCTCTAAAGAGCCAGCAACAAATTAAAAACTCAATCTTAGAATTTGTTTTCACTTACAAAATTGTTTATTTGACCTCTAAAGAGCCAGCAACAAATTAAAAACTTAATCTTAGAATTTGTTTCCACTTACAAAATTGATAATTTAACTCTAAGGCATAGTATGAATGTGCTGTTGCCTGAACTATACCTGGTGAAAGAAATACACCAGTTCTGTAATTTAGTCGTTTTAGTGTTTAAAATAATAAAGAAGTAAGCAGTAGTACCGACTTAAGTTAAATCATCCTCTACATTGTGTTCCAGGATAGGTGTAACAACAAGGACATAGTACAAATGGACAAGCAATTTTTCCATTTTAAACAGTATATTTAGAAAACTGGTCAGTACTGGTCCAAAAAATAAATAGGAAATTTTACTTTGATTGGTAATAAAAGGAACGTTTTAATATGAAATATGGAAAATGACCAACAGTAAAGTACCTTTATTTCTTTAAAAAGAACCATATTCTATAAGTATATGTTGTAAAAAATAAGTTTTATGTCAAATTTCATAGTTTAAGACTTAAAATTAATAAACTGGTTTTTAAATTTTTAAATTGTCTATTAACACAAAATATTTGTCCTGAAAAACAAATAGGATATAATAAAAATCCTAAAATTATTAGATTACTTGTAAAATTTTGTTTCCTTATGTTTATTTTTAAGCTGTAATGTGTAAGGTCCAAAAAAATGTCGTTTTGTTATTTTTTTTTTTAATTTGAAGCTTAGCTTTTAATTTTGACATAGAATTTAATTCTCTAAAACATTTAGTTATACAATTTTCTTCTTTTTTTTAACTGCTTTACTCTTTGGAATTTTTTAAATTTTTGGTTAGATATAACTTGCCTTCTATGTTACCAATTAAAGTTATTTTTATTTATTTCTTAGTTATGAAATAATGCAACTAGTTTTCCCATAATGTGGTTTTAAAATTCAAAAATTTCTGGTCATTTTGTCCTCCTGTAAAGCCTATTCTGGGACACAATGTTTAATAATTATAACTTAGGTATTACTTTTAAAACTTTTTGTAAAGGTCTGCAAGAAAAGAAATTATAGGTATAACAAAAAGCTTTTTGGGTAATATTTTGTTGTTTTTTGCCTTTGTAGAGTATGATAAAACTAACCAAATCATTGGTAAAATATAATATTTACATATTGATTAAGCACAGAAAAGGTGTAATTTTTAAAGAAAAAAATATGTTTTTATAATATTTATTTATGTTCTGCATAATTTTATAAAAGAAAAATATATATATTTTAGACAGAAAACGTCATAAATGCGATTTTTTTATCTAATATACCGTAGACTAACGACTATTGACACGACTTGGTGGGATTTAAATTCTAATGAGAAGACTTTTTCTTGCACACATGACAAGTTTTTTCAAATATGGGTTATATTAAAAATGACTAAAATATCAGATTTTTAAATGGGACAGCCCGTATGTTTTTTACTGGTGTGGACAATTGTTTTAAATACCTAGTATACTATAAAGTTGGATGGAACACCAAATATATTCCTGATGCCTTAGAGGGCGTCTATAAATTACGTAAGGCGGTTATTCAAATTTTTAGAGCCCCTTTCTCCCTGGTGAGATTTGGTTAAGATTTTTTTAACCTCTCCCCTTCTTCATCCCCTAATATCACATGAGAATTATGGGACTAAAAAAATGCACCATTTGTCAAACCAAAATTGAATTTGTTGCCAAAATAATTTTTCAAAATAAAAAAGTTCCTTTACCCAAAAGTACCTTTATCACACTTTTTTTTTAAGGGGAGGGGTTGACGTGCTCCAAGAATTATTACCTTTTTCCTGTCTCTAGCTGCTAGAAAATTTGGTAATATTTGCACAGACCCCCTCCCTCCATGGAAGATTAAGTGAGATTCACCCCGACCCCGATGTCTCGTAATTTATGGATGCCCACAAGAGGAACACTGTAATGGATGCCCCACAAGAGGAACACTGTAAAGAAACTTCTAATTTTAAAATTTGCGAACAAAAGTTGATTTTTTTGGATTGCCGAGTTTCGCATAAAAAACTGGCTATTTTTTTTTAATAGTTACATGACTTTTTATTGAAACCTTAATTTTGCTTAGGTTATATTAATTTAATTTAACACTAAAAAAATATAATCAGCTTTATTATTTTTATGACCCAAAATATGTATTCTCCTATATTGACGGAGTACGTCAATATTAGTTAAAATTTAGGGGTCGTAAATGTTCAAATAATGTTGTAGCTTTTACAAAAATAAATAAACTTTTAACTATTAAAAATAGGTTTTTACTTTTTCCTTATAAAAATTAAAATAACAGTTTAAATGATTGTATTTAAGTTTAAAGGTATTAAACACTATTTTGTATTACTCATTAGGAAAACAGACATTATACTTAAAAAATCGGTGACATAGGTGCATATTTTAAGCAAAACTTGTATAGTAGTTGGTATAATGAAATATTTTTTAAATATAATAAATATCAGTAAAAACTTTAAAAATGGTGCTCCTAAAATTTGAATTTCTGTGTTTTCCATTGGCGGACTAAGGCTTACACAAAAGTGCCCAACGTTTTAATGCCCTGTGTAATAAATGAATAAAAGAACTTTTTTTGATAGCTTAAATCCATATCCAAGATAATAATAAGTGTTTTTATTTAACTTGGTGCCCTGGAAATTTAAATTTATAAGTCATTGAATGGCTAAACCTTACACAATAGCACCTATTGTTTTTACGCCCTGTATAATCAAGGAATAAAAATAGATTTTTTTGTTGGCTTAAATCGATATCGATAAATTAAAGAGTTTTCAACAAAAACAACTTTTTATTTTAATACGATAGTATAAAATTATGTTGTATATTGGTTTTACAAGTTTTAATTATTATCAAAATTTATGGAATCCTCTACTTTATGGTTTACCAATATTTTTATTTCACAAAATCAAAAAAAAAAAAAAACTTAATGGGTTTTTTGCAGCTAATTTAAACATAATAATTTAATGGTATTTAAAAACTTTTCAATTTTTCGACCATTTTTTATTAAACGTTTAAGCTACAAATGTTTTTCTTTATTATACGGACTATAAAAATAATGGGCATAATTTTATTAGAATTAGTCTGCCCCTGAAGAACTAGCAAATACAATAATTGTTTTAGAAGAACACTATTTTATGAAGTTCTGACCAATATTTACCTTAATATTATTTATATTAACTGTTGACATTGGATTTATTTTACATAAAACATTTGCAACTATAATTCGTTGTATAATTTAAATATAAGTTAGGAAAAGGTGTTGATATTTTAAAGAATAAACCTATGAGCCTTTCTGTATACGTGAATTTACCCTATAAAAGCCGCGATCAAGAATAAATATTAATGTGTCCCTAGCATTTGTGTTTTAATTTTTACATTTTAAAAAACAACGATTTCTTAATAAGCTTAAACTTAGGTATAGGACAAGGCCTTCCAAAATGTGCGGCACGACGCCCTAGAGTGTTGCAGTGTCCTTCCATGGGCGTCGCGTGTTAATAGAACAATGTGGAGTCAAGATATTTTAGAAATAAAATTGATAGGAATTAGATATATTTTTTTAAATGTAAGGTAAAAAGAAAGTAAATATAAACTAAATAATAAAAAATGTTTTTAAAGATTTTTTTGGATTGTTGAACTTTGATAAAAACATGCTATAATAAAAAAATGTTATTTTTTATAGTGCTACACTGATTACAATCAAACTTTTCAAGTGTGCACACCAACCATTTGAATAATTATCGCCAATCAAAGAGACGCACCTTTGTAAATATGTAAAATAATTACAGTTTGCTAATAAAGACTTAACCAAATAGTTTAATAATAAATTAAAATAAAAAAAAGGACAAACAAAATCGTATGTTTTTACAGCTATATTAGCCTCGTAGTGCTACAAATAACACCGCCAAGTTTAATTGAGATTAAATTGGGGATATTAAATATAAAAAAAATTAATAATCGATTTTTGTTTTAATTTAACTCACTGTTTTTAGAAAACAGTGCATTTTCGAACCAATGTTTATATGAACTTTTTTAATTTAATTAGTAGAATGTACACTTATAATATTCCTGTATGAAACGTTTAGAGTAAACTTATTTTATATTAGGAACACCCTGTATGGGGTAGCATGTAGGGTTTTTATTATATATTTCATTATTTCGATATAAAAAAGTGGTGAAACAAATAACAATATGAAACAATTCCAAGGCGACTTTGAACCTGCAAGGTAAACTTCTAACTTAGCAGTGGTAAGAAGTGTAAATAACCGAAATCAACTTTGTATATATACAGTAATTATTTTAACAAAGGAATAGAAAGAAATCCGAAAAAATCGTAAGAATTAGGTAGTAAAAGTAAAGTTGGGAAACGAGTTATAGTTTTAGTTAAGCCCGTACGGGCTCCCCTTGGGGGATGCCCGTACTACGTGTAGTTAGTTGCTGTAGTCAGTAAATAATTCCGAAATAGTTTTTATGGGACACTGGCTTAAAATAAATATTTCCATATGGTATACTATTCCCAGTGACGTAAAGTGGCCATGTATACAAAAATATACGTCACAATATAAGTAGCTCTTTTATTAAGTTTAAAAATAATTTATTATTTTTTATTCAGTATTTTTTATCAGCTCATTTGGCAACTCTAAACATGACTTAAATTAACTTACTTCCCATTTAAACCAACTTTCTCTAACTTAGGCATAAAAAAATCACAGAATGTATAGCTAGACATACGGCAATGCACGATTGTCATTTTAGTATTTCTAAACTTGGTACATTTTTACCTGGAAATACACTGGTATATTAAAATTAAATTATTATTTAATGTAAAAATACATTGACCGCCAAAGTATTGGACACAAAATATGGGAAAAAAATTATTAAAAAGTTTTTTTGGCAATCACCTCTTTTATCGAGTTGGGCTTTGGTTATGAAAAAAATTATTAAAATTAAATAAAATATCAAAAAGTGAGGCTATTTAGCTCAATATCTAAAAAAGTTTTGAAATAGTTGATTAGAAATCAATTTATGGCTGATACGTAAAATTTAAAATAAATTTTTTAAAAATATGAAAAAAATATTTAAAAAAATAGGTCAATTACTAATTTTTTTTTAATAAATATTCTTACTATAAAGTGACGAACTAATTCAATTTGTTATGATTTTTTTTTCTTTTACAGTTAAAACAAGAATATAAAAGAAAGTAGATGTGGCTAGTACTTTAAGTATGAACACCTATTTTTTCTAAGGGTTATATCAATGTATTAGAATTAAAATACAGTAAGCCTTGGCAAAGAATACAATTTTTATTTATAAAGCAGTTTTTTCCTATATTTTAACTAAAGTTAAGTCACGCATCCAATAATTTAAACTCTTAATGATACACAAATGATATTGCACATTTTATACCAAATATATGTATTTTTAACATGGGTGTGCTTTAAGAGAAAAAAAACATAATAATGAAATGATTTATTTGGTGTGGATTTTTAAATTACAATATAGTATTTAGAAAAAAAGGTGTACACACATAGAGTACTTGCCAAATCGCATCTTTTAAATTTTCTTTTTTAAAATGTAAAAGAAAATACGAAAATCATTATAATTTAGGTCAATTAGAATTCTTTAATTGGCTATAACTTGTTTTTGCTTTATAAGGTTTAACAAACGCACCCTTAAAATAAAAAAGTGGTAATGATTTAAAATTTGCATCTTCGAAACTATATAGTTCTTTTTTTTTGCAAAGAGTAGTTAGTAACTGGTACATTTGTAGTACTGTCAGCTAGGCTATTAAACGCTATCTTTTTTTTCTTTTTTTTCTGTGCCATCGTTTTGTTTAGGTTTTTCGTTTGTTTTATTAAAACAATTTGTTGAGGAACCATATTGTATTTTAACAACAGTTCTTTTAGTACCCTGTTTTTTGTAAATCAGTTAAATTACTTACCACAACCTTGAAATGCTAGGAAAACGTTTTAATTCGCAAGATCCTTGTTTGGAAATTTAATCTCCTACTTTAAAAGATACTAAGGGACTAATAATTTGGCTAAATGCTATCTATAAGGTAAATATTATTGATAATTTATTATTTTGTTTTACCTATTTTAAAATATTTATTTATATTTTTGTTTCTTGCTGTTGACATAGGTATAAAAACATGCTTTGACAGATCACTGTAGCTCATATTTATTTGTCGCTAAACATACGATATTTTACAATTTAAACAACACTTAATAATGTAAATCACCCTTACGGAAAAAAATGGATTAATGTCTAAACAATGGTCAGTTTTGATATTTGGTGTACTCCTTTTAGGGTATAGAACCGCCAGAACAACACCAAAAGTGCAGTGTAACTGCAGTCTTTTGACAGTTTTGACACATTTAACAGTTTAAAGCAGTCCTTACACTATCAGTAATATTGACATTATTGCAAAATACTGACAGTAATATTAATTGAGTGAAGGAAAACACTGATGGACAGTCAGTATACTGATGGTAATTTTAACATTCAGGGATTTAAAATACGAAAGAAATATTGACCGTCCGTGTTTTTTACTGACAATACTTCATCATTTATATAAAGCACTGGGCATTCGAGAATAATTAAGCTCATTTTCTGAATCTGTTCTTCCAATAACTCTTTGCAATCTGGAAAATGCTCAACCACTTTGTCTTTATTTTTTTTATTGATAGACTTGTTAAAATTAAGACAGAACTTTTCTTTAGGATTAATTTTCTGAATTCAAAATTAAAATAATTCATATCCTAAAAATACTAACATACTAACTGTTATACTTATACAAATATTGATCATGTCGGGGTCAAAATACTAATGAACATATTGTCAATTTCTAATACTGACAATAGTACTCATTATGTGAGGGCTGCAAAACAGCGGTTTTTGGGCGGTTCTAAAGCAAACAATTCATACAGCAATTGAGCTTGTCTAATTTTACCCAATCGGACTATTAAGGCCAAGAGCATAAAAAATATTTTTTGAATTTGAATAGCGCTAAATAGCTTTAGTTTTTTTTTGTTTTCCTCTCAGTTATGAATGCTTTAACATTTTTGGGTCTGTGATTATGTTGACTTTATTTAACATCTTTAAACTTTAATTATAATGTACTGTTTCAATTTAAATAGACAGTTGCAGTAATGTATTAACCAAAATATCTTATTTATCGTAAACGATCTAAACTGGACTATGATAATATTTTTATAGCATGAGAAGTAAATCGCTTGAAACACATTATGTTGCTCCCAAAAGGAAAATGTTCCGCTGTAACAGCCTTTTATCCTTCCAACTCGATTTATAAGATTTACGAAAAAGTTAGCTTGCCAGGACCAATACTTTACGATTTTAAGTCTAAGGGAGACAATTCATCCGAAAGTTACCGATCGTCCATTTTAGAAACATCCGGAAAAACATACTTGTTAAAATTGGCTACTAAGTTTTTTCATGGAGAAAATTTGAGAAATAAAGTAAAAAGGTTTTTTAAGGGGATCTGTTTACAGCCATATTGTAGTGCTTTTTACAAACACTAAAAACAACTTTTGGTAATTTATTATATTTACTATTAATTAGTTTTATTAACTGTAATTGATTTGTAGCTTAAAACTGTTAATTTATTTTTTATAAAGTGAAATAAATAAGTTTAAAAAGTTATATTATTTGTTTGATTAAATAATAAACCGTATAATCTCAAAAAACTTTATTACTTTTATATGATCCTGTTCTTTTTATACTAAGACTTAAATACCTAGACTATATAAATTGCATTTTTAACACGCTTTTATTAGCTTGGGTTGTATCTATCTATCTATGTAACGGAATCTTTGAGCCTAATTTTTACCAACTTCCAGCTATATGATTTCTTTGAAACTGTGCACACGTATCAAGGACCCATGACAATGCAATAATCTGCAAACAGTATCCCGTTATCCTGATTAGGATCGCCAGGATAAATAAATTCCTTTATAGATTTTCTGTAGGAGAGTAACCGAGTAAGAGCTAGTGCGCGATCTGCGCATGCATGCAGTTTCGGACGTACTCTCAGCATGAGGCTGACAGAAACTTGTTCGGAGTAGTTGCGTTCTGAAACCCCATGCAACAGTGAAGCTTTAAATGAAATGATTAGATTACGAAATAGTTCAGAACTTTCAATATCACATGTCCGCAGAAAAATAATTAGTATATCGAACTAAAAAATGAAAAATAAATGATAGTTTAAAAAAACTAAAAAAACAAACTTTTAAACTATTATTTTTTATGTAAAATATAGGGTGTCCAACTTTATTTTAACACATTTTCTTTACGAATATCTCTAAAATAAATAAAAGGGTAAAATGCAGTTTTTGCAGAAAGCCTTGGATTTTTGTAATATCAGGGTTGTTAAACTGGTTTTCCTTTTTGTCAATACTGATTACAATACAACAAACAAAACACCAAATTCTTGTGTTTTGTTAGTATATTGCCCGACTTCTTATATTTGCCAATTAAATAAAAGATAGGCATATAATAAATAAATAAATAAACTCTTTATTTTTATAAGAAAACCACATGTAAGTCAAATAAGTAAGTAAGGTCAAAAAATTTTCATCACTCATATAGATCTCCATTCTTTTTGCGGCAAAGCCTACAGCCAAGCAACTTTAGTATTGAACTTGGCTCACGTTTTTCACATTTATCTTGTTGGTGGAAAATCATTACTTTTTGTATACAAAACTAGGCAGGTATTTAGATTTAATATTTTTTCTTGCATTTCCGAGCTACATTTCGAATTTTATCTTTCTAGGTCATCTGAAGGTGGGTTTGGTTTTTGATCTATATGTTATTTAGTGAGTCAGTCAGTCGGCGAAAAATTGACGACTTCTGGTCCATATACCGTTTGAACTAGTTTCATAAACTTTGGTCTTCTAGTCTTTATGGGTATAATAAATAAACACACGTATGTGTTTAGGTTAAATAGGTTAAGTGGCACCTATTGGTTCGTGTAATATTACCCGCAGCGCTGTAGCCAGTTGCTTTGCTTAAACTTGGCTTAACACGCTGCCGCAAGTCTAGATTTGGGCAGCCGTTTTCGAGATATTTAAATTTAAAAAAATGCGTCCTCTATGGTCCGGTCTAAATTATACGGGGTGTGTTATAATAGAATAATTAGCCCCGACAACGAAAATTTTGGACTAATGTTCTAAATGTTTTAATGTTAAGTTTATTTCTTTTAAACTCTACCACTCTGCATCTTAAAAATAAAGCAATTTAGGACATAGGTTTATTCAAAGTTTTCTTTTAAAGTAACTTAAGAATTTATACTTAAAAAAAAATTATTACATATCGATACATTTTTTCTTTCCAATTTCAGAAAAATTTAAAACATGGATATGTCCTCCTAAGAAGTATAAATCTCCAATATAAACTTTTTACTACTAAAGTCGTAAAAACCGCAATAATGCAAAACAATAATTAAAATATCCGCCCGAATCCGTCCGTCTCAAATGGATGCAACTACAAGCTAAGTGCTCGAACCAATCCGTTTCCGTCCGTCTCTAGTAGACGCTTACCTTTATACCCTTATAAAAGCAGGCATTTTATTTTGTCTTGAATAAATAAATATTTCATAAACTAAATTTGTGTTCAGTTTTTTTGTCTTGATGCCCGTATCTAAAGTGTTAAATAATCTGGCTAAAATAACAACTTTGTGCTTTTCAGAAAATTGTCTTTTCTCTACTCGTAAACTTTAGGTCTTTTTGTGCTAACATCCTTGTAAATCTTATCGAGAGGCATAAAAGGGTATTGGGCTATTACTGTTCGGCATTTTCCCGTTGGGAGCAACATAATATGGTTTGTAAGCAATTTACTTTTAATGCATTAAGACTTTAACACTGTCCAGTTTTTATGTAATAGATAACAGCCGTATTTTTATACACTCCTAGACAAAGAACATACGACAAAATTTTGTTCAAATTCTATCCTAAATAGCTTTTTGGTATTTTGACTTATTTCAATTATCTTTTGGTCCAGTTGGATGTGTTTTATGAAGATTATTATTTAATTTGGGGTTTACATAAAGTTTTGTAGGGTTGGGTTTTATACAGGGAATATGTTTTAAGCTCCATGATTTTTTAATATATTTTTTATTTATCTTAGTATTTCTATATTTCAAATGGAAATACAAGGTGTTAAGAAAAACGATGCAATTTAATTAAAATGGTCCTAATATACGCTATATTGCAAGTATAAGGGTGTTTCTAAATAAATGCAAAAAAATGTTCTTTAAAATATAAGTAAAAAACTTCATATGAACAAATTTTTTAAACTACGGGGTGATATTTTTTTATATACTCATTTACATATTTTTAAATAATTTGGGGGACGCACCCATTGCATTAGAAGACATTTTCTGAAATACAAGAGAAATATGTTTTTTACAAGTGTTGTCCACGAGGGTTAAGGGTAAATATTTTTGAGAAAAAAATGGTACGCCACTGCATTTTTCCGAAATAAAAACCTTTATTTAAATCCACGTTTAGTTTGGAACAATTTTATTTTCTTGACTTTTTCTTGTTTGATGTACAGTTTTCGCGTAAATAAATAAAAACCATTACTTGGCATGGTCAATTTCCTATCTAATTAAAGAAATAAATAACGAAGGTAAATTGTTATTTTAGAATTTTATATTAGAAATACAAACTGACCATGCCAAGAAATGGTTTTTATGGATTTACACAAAAACCGTACATAAAACAAAAAAGTTAGGAGTTTAAATTTGTTCTAAACTAATTGGGGATTTTAAAAAACTATTTTAGAAAAATGCAGTGACGTGCCATTTTTTCTCAAAAAATATTTACCTTAAACCCCTCGTGGACGACACAGGTCAAAAATATTTTTTTGTATGCCAAAAAATGTCTTCTGATGCAACGGGTGCGTCCCCAAGTAATTTAAAAATAACTAAATGGGTATAAATGTAATTATAAAAATTAAAACAATAAATTTTTAAAATTTTAAATACCCCGTAGCTTAAAAACTAACACGTTTAGGAACATATAACGTTTTTATCCTATTTTTTGGTGGAAAGTCACCTCCTAAAATTTTTCGCATTTGTTTAGAAACACCCTGTATACAAACAATAAAGATATGTAACTATGTCAAATGTAGTAGGTATTTTATTACGTTCTTCAAAAGATCTTTTTACGGGTAATATATAATACTAAAAATACCTTTTGTCTTACACTGTATATCAGGGTTGGCCAACCCGTCGATCGCGATCAACCGGTCGATCGCAAATCTAAATACCTAAAACCAGGGCGGTCCCTACCGGGTGGTGCACCAGGGCGCAACGCTGCAGGGGCGAAAAAATGTGAAAATGAAAGGCGGAAAGTCGGAAAAAGGGCGGGCGGTACTCGAATGATTGTGACCTTTTTGCTCTTTAAAAGTACTATAGAAGGAGTTGGGACACTGTTAAAAAAGTACAAAATTGGGATGCGGACCTTTTTTCTCGCTCTTCAAAATATTTTAAACTTAAAAATAATTTTTCAATCGCTGAAATATGAAATTGGTGTGGATCGCACTGGGTTTCCTCACTGAAAAGTCGATCTTGAGCCTAATATCTTAATATTAATAACTAAAATAAAATTCTGATTTAAAAACAATAAAATTAACTTATCAAACCTATAGTACTATTTATTGCTAATTAATAAAAATAAAATTTTTGGGAGGGTTTTAAAATTCTGTGGTAAGATGACAAAACCAGTTATGTAATTTTTGTTAAATAAGGAAAAGAAATATTTCTAACCTTAGTACGTCCTAAAAATTACAATTTTGGTAAAATATTTAAATTTTCCGATTTAGTATGAAACAATTATTTGCGAAATTTAAATGTTTTACTAAAATTGTAATTTTTCAGAACGTTTTGCCATCTTACCACAGAATTATAACTTGACTTAAAATTTGTATTTTCTTTTAGAATAAGGTTACGGATATTAATTAAAAATTGGAAATGTTAAGGAAGGATTTGACTTTGAAATCCAATACTTTAGTAAAAAAATATGACGTCAAATTATTTCCCAGGGTGTTCGAAAATTTGGGTCAAAATGCAACATTTGGCTCTCTCCCGTATTACAACTCATCCTATAAAACTTTTTGCGATCCCCATAATTAATATTAATTTTAATGAAAGGAGCTACAACTGGACCAAAATATAATTAAATCAATAAAAAAACAAGGTGTTTAAAGATTGAAGGGAGAATAGAAACTAGGGTGATATATATTATACTGGTGAAGCAAATAGATATTGGGATACCGGCCAGTAAAGCAAGAAAAAAGCATATATGTGACTAATCTAATCAGAAATAATTATACGCAGGTATTCACGTTAGATTGTCTTTTTCCTCACATTGCCCAGGTGTTATGTTATTTAGCTGATTCTGTATACTGACAGTTACTAGAAGTTAAGACTTAATAAGAATATTCGTGCTAGCTAGGGTCAGCTGGGGTCCAGTACAACATTTTAAGTTTTATTTAGGTTTAAATGTTATTTTTTTATAATTATATAATTTAATATTATAATTTATATGTGGGGGTGTCATAATCATCCTAAAATATATACTTTACTTACTTTAAAAATAAAACTTCTATTATATATATCCCAATTTCTTTGTATAAAATCAACTATGGTGGTTCTTTACTTTTATAAACATAAAACATCACTATGGTTACAACGACGACAAATATGTACTTGTAAATATCCCGATATGAATAGCACAGCGATCAAAATATTACTAACCACCGAAGGTTTTCCGTCGCCCTTTTATAGTAACGTAGAAACTTCTAGAATATTACAAAATATTTCATTTCGTAAACTCTTTTAGTACCGGACGAAATTCATGTTCTAAGTTAATAACTCAAGCGTTTGAGAAACCTTCGAAAATAATGAAAATACTTGAAAAAATTATTGTAAATTATTTAAAGAAATTAACCACCTAAATTAAATATTCCTAAATTTACACAATTTTATAAGATAAACAAATGTTTTTAAAGTCTGTTACAATATTCTAAGAAAGGAGCTATTTGGATTTGGAATATCGACGGATTTTTAACTTTTATTTAAAATAAAAATTACCGTATTGTCTCAAACAAATTTCGTGCCCTGGGTTTTTTTGGGTCGAGAATCATTATTAAACTTACCCGATATATTTGATCATTTTTACACTCTTTTGGCACCCTACACACAACAAAGTGTACAGGGTGTCATTTTGTCACAAATGTTAAATAAAGACTTTGGGCCTTCCCTTGGTAATTCCCTTGTAAAATACAACAAAAATAGAAACTTAGATATTTAAATAGTTTTACGTGGAATGCAGTACTGTAGTTTGGTTTTTAAATAATCATCAACATCT
>JACEGR010004832.1:0-81607 GCA_014170235.1 Listronotus bonariensis | reverse complement strand
TTATATATAATAATAATAATAATAATAATAATAAACGTCTTTTATTTATGTTTTCCTATTACTATTTACAAATAAACTTCATTTATAAGCTTTATGGTGCCAACACTGGGCGAAATTTAGCTATAGGTACAGGGTACCAGCTATTCTTACATTTAACCCAGTGCCAACACCACACATCTCAAAATAAATTAACCACAAAAACTAACTTTTAAACCGTGTAAAAATAAGTGTTACAAATAAAAATATCGTTAAAAATCACAAATACAAATTAAAACTTAAAACTAATTAAAAATATTTAAAACAAAAAGATAAATGGCGTTTACATCAGTAATGAACAAGAAATTGTTTAAACAACTTTTTAAAGGCCTCACTTCCACAGGATCTCATAGCGTCGGTAAAGTTATTATATGTTATGGCTGCTTGGTAGGAAAAACACCTCTCAAAAGTGGACGTGCTGTGCTTTGGAATGGACAACATATCACAAAATCTGGTGTTAAGAGCATGAGTCTCACTTCTGAAATGCAGCTTATCCCTCAGATAGGGAGGTTTTCCTGTGGTCATGATTTTCTTCACAAAACCGGCAAATTGTAACTTTCTCCTGTTGGCCATGTCCAACCATCCTAGCTCGGCTATTCTAGCTGACACATGATCAAACCTACGGAGACCAAAGACAAAGCGACAGCAACTGTTTTGAACTTTTTGAATGCGCTTTTGGTTTTTTAAATCCAGGAATGGGCCATAGACATAACCACAATAATTAAAAAAGGACAACACAAGGGCCTCTGCCAAAAGCACTCTGAGTTTTTAGACAACAAGCCACGATTACTATATAACAGTTTAAGGTTCATGAAAGCTTTTTGTAGCAAACTAGTAACGTGAGTGCTGAATGTCAACCCAGAGTCTAAATGCAATCCCAGCGATCTTACAGAAGTTTTTACTGGTAATAGGCTGTCAATAATCTGTACTTTCATGGATTTATCAACTTCGCATGCCTTTCTACCTTTAAAATAAGTTATCGAGCACTTTTTACATTAAGAAACAGATTATGCTTTGCTGACATATTTGCTAAGGTATCTAAATCTTTATTGACTCTGTATTCCGCTATATGGTGTTCATAAGGCAAGAAGCTAAACATAAGCTGAGTGTCGTCCGCATACATTTGAGAAGTGCAATAATTAATGTATTTTGACAGATCAGCCGTATAAAGAATAAAAAGCAGAGGCCCCAGTATTGACCCCTGTGGAACTCCAGAAGTAACATGGCCCATTCCAGATGATTCTCCATCAAGCACCACACACTGCCGACGCTCGGTCAGGTAGGACCGTATAAAACAAATGGTTTCCTCAGAAAACCCATAAAAGCGAAGCTTGGCGCAAAGCAGTTCATGATTGATTGTATCGAAAGCCTTAGAGTAGTCTAGCAAGATCAGAGCCGAGATCCGACCCCCATCCAAATCTCTACCGATTGAGTCTACAACTTCTGACATAACTGCAGAGGTTCCGTTATCATCACGAAAACCCGACTGATTATCAGGCAAAATTTTGAATTTTTCCGAGTAAGCGGTCATCTGCTTGCATACAATTTTTTCTAATATTTTGGATAGGACCGGCACTTTACTAATCGGCCGAAGATCAGAAAGGGAATCGGGGTTGTTAACTTTAGGAATAGGCTGGACCAAAGATGTCTTCCAGCAGGAAGGAAAATAGCAATTCTCCAGGCATACGTTAACCAGATGTGCAATATAGGGAGCAATAACAGGGCTGCAATATTTAAGCATATTCAAGGTTATAGTGTCAGAACCTGCTGCGTTAGATTTTATATCGTTAATAGCATTATTAATGTCCGCAATGGAGGCCATTACAAAATTAAATTTGGTATCATTCATAGGTGGAAGCTCATTATAATACGCCATTGCCTCCCTACATTCCCTCTCAACGAAAACAGAAGTAAAATATTCCGCTATATCATTAACATTTTTAAGGTGATCTGGAATACTCTGTTGTTTATTATGTCTGACATTTAGATCTTTTAACGATTTCCACATCTCTCTACTATTATTTTCCGCAGCTATCCGATTAATATGCTCCTTTTTGCCCTGCGAATAAGAGCAAGAGTACGATTTCTAAGTTGCTTATAGGCATTCCAGTTTGTAGTATTTTTATTACTTTTATAGGTAGTTAGAGCCTGATTTTTTAAATTTATTGCAAATTTTATGCCCTCATTTAGCCAAGGAGCCTTTGGTTTCGTAACTCTTACTGTTCTTAATGGCGCATGGAGATCAAACAACTCCGTTATATAGGCTGTAAATAATTTAACCTTGCTCTCAATATCATTTTCATACAATATATTATTCCAAGGGACAGAATTTAGATCACCAAGAAAGGTTTGATAAACAAAATTATTAAAATCACGATAAGTTATTATTTTTGGTTTAAATTTATTTAACTTTATACTTAACTCACAATAGACAAGTTTGTGATCCGATATCTGTCCAGCGTCAACAACCCCAGCTCCCCGAACCAGATCTCCATCCGAAACAAAAATAGGGTCAATCAAGGTCCCAGAATTACCAGAAACTCTTGTTGGCTCATTAATAAGTTGGACTAAGTTATAATTGTTTAAGCTTTCAGACACTGGGTTGCTTAAGTTAAGAAGGTTTACGTTGATATCACCTAAGCATATAACATGGTCGGCAGTAGGTAGCACCGTAGACAGCACACTCTCCAAAGAATCGATAGCTTGATGTATATTTGTCCCAGGAGGTCTATAAAAAATTGCCAGTGCTATCGACACTGCATTTATTTTTAATCTGAGCCAAAGTTGCTCAATGTTTGAGACGTCCTGGTCAATATTAATAATATCAAATTTTATTTCATTACTTACATACACAGCAAGTCCTCCTCCTCTAGTGGGCCTGTCCTTACGTATTAGGCGATACCGATCAATTAAAAATGCATTTTCTGGAATATCACTTGAAAGCCATGTCTCAGATACAGCAGCGATGTCAAGACCATGTAATTGTATGAGATTCTTGAAGTCATTAAAACCGGTGTTGAGGGAACGCACATTTAAGTGACCAATTTTCAGCCTCTTCTTCATATTAGTCAATTTACAACACAAGCAAGTTTAAAAAGAATTCAGTTATTATATACTTTGTACAACACTGATTTAATCAACTCAGGACACAGTAAAAATTAAGTTCAATAAGTCACACATACACACGCAGATGAGGATTTCCTACTAAGTAAAGCAACAGAGTTTATTTTTTACTCCCCCAATACCTAATGTTTACCGGACTGTGATTTATTCCTTGTAATACGCCCAACGGAGTCTCCAGCTGGCACTATTTTGTGAGCTGGCAAAACCGATATAGTCTTAGGCGACTCGGTATTTATATTTGGTTTTACAGACGGAACACTCGGTATAGGACTTGAAACTTTGGTGACACTACTTAAATTTTTTTGGGGATGCAACCCCCTGACATGTTTTGGTCTTTAGCTACAGTAACATTACTTGGCTCAACTAGTAACGGTTCCTGTTTTGATGGAGTATTGGGAGCACTGAGAGATGGACGGAAAGAACGAGCGTCTATAAAAACATCTTCATCTGCTGAGATTCCTTTACTTATAAGCTGTTCATAGGTGTAGACTTCATCCCCTATGTAAAGCAGATTATTTTTTATTCGTGCGGATAATCCTTTTCCTCTGGCTTCTTTTAAGTTTTTTACTAACACTCCGTTGATTTCTCTCTTAGCTTTTGTGAGATCATTAGAGATGGACACCCTTTTGCCTTTCAAATTTTTACAACTTTGAAAAATCCGAGGTTTTTTAGAAAATGTCACAAATTCGACCACTATGGGTCTATTTTTAGAACTCTTTGAACCAACGAGGTATGCGTTATTAATTTCATTAGCAGTAATTCCAATCTGCAATAAACTGCCCAATTTTTTGGCTATAAAATTTACAATATCAGTATTTTCGGGGACTGCAAGCCCAAAAACTACAATATTATTTCTACGTCCCTTTTTTCCAGAAACTTTATCTTATCTTTCAATAAATTGTTTTCAGTTTGCAAAGCACCGACCCTCTCATTAAGCACCTTAATATTACTAGTAAACTCCAAGCATAAGTTATCTAATCTTTTTGCTAGTTCCGAATTCTTATCACATATAAGAGTCTATATTTCATTAAACTGTTTAGCGTATGCAGCATCAATCGACATAGTTGGGGCAATAAGACAACATTAATACGAAAAAAAAACAATACCACTATAAAAATAAAATCGCTGGTGTGTGGTCTCCTTTAAATTTAACACCTAAAAATGCTGATAACAGGTGTAAATACGATAAGAAAATATGGTTAGGTTTAAAAAACCGGTTTATTGCTTCACGTAGCACGCTGTAGAAAGTTCATAACAAAAAAAAAGATACATATAATAGCATAAATAGTAGCGATCTAGGTAATAGCAATCACACACAAATTAATCTTTGTACAGATAACTCAGATAATACTTATAAATGGAGACACAACAATAAATAAACTACTTATGGTAAAGCAGGCCACACACTATTTCTATCTATATATATCTAAGATGGCTAAATTCAGATGGGTTCTATTCTTAGGCAATGGAATAACTTGAGCCTGCTTCCGTAAAGCAGGAAAGTAAGAGGACAGAATACATTCATTAATTATGTGAGTTATGTATGGAATAATGTATGGACAGCAAAGGTGAATTAAATCTATATTTATTTCATCGGCGCCAGCGGCTTTAGTTTTTATGTCTTTAATAATATTAAATATATCGTTTTCCGTCGACAAAACAATATGAAACGTATTAGGTATATTATTAATAGTATTATTGTTGTAAAAATCAAAAAGTTCCTGGCTAGGAGTATTATTCACATTTATTACTGAGTTAATAAAAAAGTTAATATTTTCGGGATTTGCCAATTGATCGGGAAGAAAGCGTTGTTTATTTTTTGTGATATTAAGTTTTTAAACTCACTCCATTTTTCTTTGCAGTTTCAATGTTGAAATTTTGTTCTTAAATATGTTTTTTTCCGATCTTATGGCAGCCGTAGTATAGTTTCGTAATTGTTTATAGTATTCATAGTGAGCTGGTTGCTTTGTTTGCTTATACCTTTTTAAAGCCTTATTTCTTAGTTTTTGTAAAAATTTATATTTTCAGTGATCCTCGGAGCATATTTGTAGTTTTTATTTTTACGGAATTGCCTAACTGGTGCATGTCTGTCAAAAAGTCCAAAAATACAGTTATTTAAAAAATCGACTTTTTGGTCGATAGTATGTAAATATATTATTTCTTGCCACGGTAACTGTTCCAAGTCTCTCGCGTCAAAATTAATTCTTTTTGCGACCTATAAAAAAACTGATGGCATCAGCAATGGGTTTATCCAGATTTATTTATTATTATTTAAAACTGTTCTTGGACGTCAAGACGCCTCTTAAAATCCCTGTTTTCTTTAGCCAGAAAACTAACCTCTTGTCGCAGCACATCCATCTCATCTTCAACCTTCCTAATCTTTAAATTTAATTGCTCTTCAATTTTCTTTGCAAGAGAGCCGACGAGACGATTTTGAAAGTCTTCTCCTAAGATCGTGGCCGTTATTTGGTCAGCAACTATTTTGCGAATGTTTTCAATGTCATTTCTAAGCAAGACCATTGTGTATTGACAAATGCCCAAAGACAAAGTAAATAGGCAATTAGAAGAGGTAATAACTGACAAAACCCGAGTTTTACTAATTTGTAGCCGAATAAAACACTTTGTAGCAATTATTTTAACTTTTCACAACACGAAATTTCGAAAAAACAACAGGACCCGCAGCACGTAGATTATAACTACTCAAGCGCCATCTACTACCAATATATTACCTTTGCAAACATATTTTAAAGAGATTTAACAAAATACCGCAATTAATATATTTATTCCTTAAAGTTTTCGAAATATGACAAAGGTCCCCGCAACCATGTGTGCAAAGTGTGCAAGGCACACGGGAGCCATCCTTTATGGGCGCCAAAACCCAGGGTCAAAAAATTGCAAAAAAAATTGAAAAATACAAAGAATATAAGAAAAAAGTTGAGAATTAAAATAGGATTAGGTATAAATACACACAAAATTTTGTTAGTATATCATTCAGTTTCTGCCGATTTTCTATTTGCGAAAACATGTCAGAAGTTGGGCGGTAGTGTCTTGATTTTTTCTGGCCAAACATGAATAATGCCCGGAGCGCTATATAAGCCGAGTTTTTAAATCGGTTAGTTCACTAGACCGTGCAACAAGTGCCCAAAAACGAATAATTAAGTTATCCTATTAATTTTTACATTTTAAGGTATTTGTATTTTATTAAGTGTTGTGTTGCCTATTTTGTCTAATACTTTTTTTAATTATCTGCTAACTGCAATTTTAACGCTTTGATTTTTTATAAAATGGTGTTTTTAAACAAGTGCCAAAAAATTTTGGGGGTGATTTCTTGTTTAAAATAAATGGTAGTTGTTGGTCAAAAGTCAACCATTGGGGAGATACCGCGGTATAAATATGGCAAAAAATAAAAACGTTTTTATTTTTTATCCCAGAACGAAAAGTACTAGAATACTAAAATTTTACGAAAATACTGATTTTATAAAAATACAATTTTAAAATATTTTTACACTTTTTTAAGAATTAATGAAAGTGGTGGAAATAGATTACCCCTACCGTTCTTTATAACAAATTTGATGAGACACACAAATCTAGATAGATTTGTTTCTTTAGAAACTTTTTTAATATCTGTATTTTTTCGTTAAACTTAGAAGTTTTAAATACGAAAATAAAACACAAATTATAACGTGTCGGGACGGAAAAATTTATTCTATAAAAAACAAAATAAACTTGCAGTTTTGCAATTGTTTTTTTATTTTTATTTTAAAACAAGTACCCAGTATTAGGCTACTTTCCTCTTTTCACTGTTAAAGACACAAACCTGAGCTAATTACTCCATATTCACTAGCGCGTGTTTTTGTTCTAAAAACAACAAAGGTAATTAATGTTGTTTTTGCAAAAGGCGTTGTTTAAAATATTTTAGTGTTAACTTAACAGGACAATAGGGTTAATTTAGTAAGACTATTCTAGTAAAGTAACATAGTTCTTTACTTAAAACTAAAAAGAGAATTAGCACACCTAAACTTTGTTAAAAATACGTTTTTAACTTTATTATTATAGTACCTGCCATAGGTAATTAATTTGCCAGCAAATCTACCGAAGTCGACCAAGAGCAGAAGCAGACAAATATTTTTTAATTTCCCATAAATAAATAAATTTATAAATTATTAAAAATTCTACACATTAAAAAAATAAAAAATGGGGGCCACAAATACTTATTAAACCTGGCCATCATTTTTTGTGTTAATTTAACAGCTCATACTTTTTTAAAATTTAACCGATTGGTAAACTTTATTTTTTTGCTTTAAGCTGTTTGTAGGTAGTTCTTTAAATCTTGCTAGAAATATGTAATTGGTTTGCCTGTTTGTTTGTAGGGGCTAATCTTTGGAAATACTGAACCGATAATGAACATCCTTTTACAATCAGAAAGCTACGATATTCAGGAGTGCCAAAGGCTCTATTTTATTATGAATAATCAAAAAAAAAAAAAAAAATAATAATTGCATATGTCTGTCAAGTCGGCGGAAATATACAATAATGGCACTGAACTGAAATTTCCACAACCAAACGGTGGTTTATATACACTCCTGGACAAAAAAACCGGACAAAGGAAATTTTAAACAAAATTATATTTAGGCTTTTCTCCAGAATAAAAAGTTTATTAAAAAGCTGAAAAAATCCAAATATATTTTTTTCCAGAAAACAAATAAAACATAAAATAAAAAAAAATTCTTAAAATTCAATCTTAAATAACTTTTTGGTTATTGGGACGAGCCAAATGTTGCTCTTTGACTGACTTATTTTTTTAATTAAAATATAGAGTGTGTCTACGTATGTTGGCGTTATATGAAAAACTTTTTATAATTGATTTTACAAAAAAAAAAGTTATTCTTTATAAAAAGTTCTGCATGGTCCAAAACCTAAAATACAATCATCAGATATCAAATTGTATCAGTCATCTACGAGATTTGGCAAAAATGTAATTTTTGCTCAAGAGTAGGGTACCTGTATTTTTACTAATATCGCAAATTCTTAAAAAGAAAAGATTTTTAGAATTTTCTTTTCCTGCGACCATCGAGATAATTTAAGTTTGTACATTAGTGCATTGTATATTTTTCTTGTTTTAATAACAATAAATTTACAAAATTTATTTGAAACTGTCCTATGACGTTCATATTCATGAAATGTAGTGCACTAATGTAAAAAGTTTTTAGCGTAATCGAAGAAAAAAATAATTATTTTTTTTTCTAAATAAACAAAAGTAAATGTTTAGAAGTAATTTTGATTTCTAAACATCTTTTTTATAACAATTTTTTATACCAAAGTACTTTACTCTTAAGCAAAATTACATTTTTTGGCCAAACCTGGTATATAACTGATACAATTAATACCTGATGATGGCTATTTAGGTTTTGGACCATGCAGATTTTTTTATAAAGAATACCTTTTTTATAAAATCAATAATAAAAAAGTTTCCCACCTAAAGTCAACTTACGTAGACACACTGTATACAAATTTAGTTTCTTAGGTTAATTTTGCAGTTTCCAAATCAGTAATCAGAGTTTTGGTATCTCTTAAGATATACAGGATACGACAAAAAGTGTGATTTTAAAAATAAACACCCTGTATAATATACCATCAGCAACAGATCCTTTAGAGACCCTAAAAAATACTACATTTGTTATACTTATTCTTATTAGTTTCGGAAGTATGGCAATCCAAATCTTAAGTTTCCCAAATATGTTTGCATTATAGCGAAGATTACGACCATCATAATTAAATTGCATTGTTTTGTTTAATAATTGTCTTCTTTCTCTTACTCTTAAAATAGGTTTAGCGATATAAATAAAAAAAAAAGATATATTAGGAAAAGAAGGGACTTTGAAATCCAATACACTGGTAAAAAATTGTGATCTGAAAATTTATGTTAAAATGCAACATTTGACTCATTCCTGTATAACACCTAACTCTTTCTGATATTACGGATGATGTAGTTACTGCACTAGATGCGGGCAAGGTAACTGTTTTGGTGCTATTAGATTACACCAAGGCATTTAATATGATTAATCATAACATTATGATATCTATTCTAAAGTACATAGGTTTTGAACAATCTGCATCTGCACTAATTTCTTCGTTTTAATCGGATAGAGAACAGCTAGTTTGTCTTGAGGGTAACGTGTCTGAAACATTAGCTGTCAAATCGGGGGTACCCCAGGGCAGTATACTTGGTCCACTTTTATTTAGTATATATATTTCCAACTTAGTAAAATCTCTTGAACACTCTAAATATAATTTTTATGCAGATGATATATATGCTTTATTTAAGCCAGGTCTTGCTAAGGTTATGAACTTTTAAATAAATGCTGACGCAGATAAACTTTTCCAGCGCTTAGAGGATTATTTGATTAATATAAATTCAACTTAATTAACCGCTATACTTTTTGCAACGATACCTGCAGAAACCAATTGCAAGAATCCATTAAACTTAAACTAGGGGACAATATAATTTCGTTTAAAAATTTTGTGAAAAACCTCATATTCAATCGCACATATTTTATCTTTTAGAAAAAACTTAAACCATGCTTTGTGAAGCGTTGGTGTTATCCAATTTTAATTTTGCTGATCATTTGTACGGTCCTTTTTTGGATATTATGGATATAAAAAAGTTAAGAGAGCTCAAAATTCTTGTGGTTAGGCTAATATTTGAAATAAGACGTTGGCAGAGAATTTCACATATATTACCCGAATTGGGGTGGCTTAATAAGGAGCGACGACGTATCCTGCACAAATTCAAGAGCCCTCCTAACTTGTATCAAAAATAAAATACAGAGCTGATATTCATAATTTAAATATTCGTAGGTTGAATTTACTTACAATATCATCGCATAGTAGACAAATATTTAGAAAATCATTCTTCTACCAAATTGCTTTGCTAATAAATTAATTTAGGGTTATGGAATTTTTCTTGTCAGTAGCCTCGTTTAAGAAAAAATGCGATCTACTTTGCTGACAAATTAAAATATATTACAACCGCATTAACTATTCCCTTTCTACTTTCCCCTAAATCCTTTTTATTTTTTTTGTCTATCTTTTTTCTTTTCTTTCTTTATCTCTGTCTCTCGATTTTTTTTCTATTTACCTTTCTCTTTCTAGTTTGCCTACTATTTTTGTTAGATATTTTTTTAATTTTTTGGGCTTAGTAATAGGTTTTTTTGACCATTAGTGTATTTCAGTGGTAAAATGTTCGCATGCCACAGGGGCGGGCGGGGTGTGGCGGCCCGGGTGCATATTCAGTAACAGCAGACGCGCTAGACTTACAGCGGCTCCTCGGCTCTTTCCGGATTTTTGCGCGGCCGTGGTTTCTGACTTGACACAAGACACAGCAGACGTACTAAGAACCGAGTACTGAGTCGCGTTTTACTTTTTGTCTTAGCCCATTTATATAAAAAAAAATATTTGTTATTAGATAATTTTAATTGATAGAAACTTGGTAATAACAATCTCATTATAATCATCTATTGTAATGTAACATCAAAAACCAAGGATAAAGTGTGTTTTGATCCTAATATCTTATTCAGTTTATAAAATAAAAACCTATGATTATGGAATATCTAGTGCATAATATATTTGTAAATTTTAAATAAAAATAGTTATTCTATATTTTCAAAAAGAATTGCTTTAAAATTTAAGTCTATGTTGAAGCTTTCAAACGATGCATCATAAGTACTATATTACCAGATAGAAAATGCCAAATACGTGATATTATTTACAGCTTTCAATTAAAAAAACGAGTATTTTAAAATCAGATATTTCTTTAAACCTTAGTGTCCTAGTTAAAATAGGGTAATCATTATTTCAACCAGATACTTTAGGAAAAAGTATAAGAAAAAGAAAAATGCAGCCAATAAGTGCAGCTAGAAGAAAATTGGCGATAAGTGGAAAAAAACCCTTTGCTGGGAGAAAGGGAAAAGTAAAAGCTTGGCCAAAGAAAAGCCTTTATTTTCTACAAGAATGTGTTAATAAAAATTTAGGCATAGGTATAAAGTAACCAACCAAGTAGTCGTTTCTACCTGGTTATGTATTTGTTTTCTTTTCTTTATTTGTCATTTAGGAGATATATATATATATATAATTTAATAAAAGTTTTAAATTCTTGGGCATAGAGGCTCCTAAATGACAAATAAAGAAAAGAAAACAAATACATAACCAGGTAGAAACGACTACTTGGTTGGTTACTTTATACCACACCAACGCTTCACAAAGCATGGTTTAAGTTTTTTCTAAAAGATAAAATATGTGCGATTGAATATGAGGTTTTTCACAAAATTTTTAAACGAAATTATATTGTCCCCTAGTTTAAGTTTAATGGATTCTTGCAATTGGTTTCTGCAGGTATCGTTGCAAAAAGTATTGCGGTTAATTAACTTAAATTTATATTAATCAAATAATCCTCTAAGCGCTGCAAAAGTTTATCTGAGTCAGCATTTATTTAAAAGGTCATAACCTAAGCAAGACCTGGCTTAAATAAAGCATATATATCATCTGCATAAAAATTATATTTAGAGTGTTCAAGAGATTTTACTAAGTTGGAAATATATATACTAAATAAAAGTGGACCAAGTATACTGCCCTGGGGTACCCCCGATTTGACAGCTAATATTTCAGACACGTTACCCTCAAGACAAACCAGCTGTTCTCTATCCGATAAAAACGAAGAAATTAGTGCAGATGCAGATTGTTCAAAACCTATGTACTTTAGAATAGGTATCATAATGTTATGATTTATTATATTAAATGCCTTGGTGTAATCTAATAGCACCAAAACAGTTACCTTGCCCGCATCTAGTGCAGTAACTACATCATCCGTAATATCAGAAAGAGTTAGGTGTTATACAGGGATGAGTCAAATGTTGCATTTTAACATAATTTTTTTAACACCCTGCGTAATAATTTCAGATCACAATTTTCTACCAGTGTATTGGATTTCAAAGCCCCTTCTTTTCTTAATATATCTTTTTTTTATTTATATCGCTAAACCTAATTTAAGAGTAAGAGAAAGAAGACAATTATTAAACAAAACAATGCAATTTAATTATGATGGTCGTAATCTTCGCTATAATGCAAACATATTTGGGAAACTTAAGATTTGGATTGCCATACTTCCGAAACTAATAAGAATAAGTATAACAAATGTAGTATTTTTTAGGGTCTCTAAAGGATCTGTTGCTGGTGGTATAATATACAGGGTGATAATTTTTTAAAATCACACTTTTTGTCGTATCCTGTATATCTTAAGAGATACCAAAACTCTGATTACTGATTTGGAAACTGCAAAATTAACCTAAGAAATTAAATTTGTATACGTAAGTTGGCTTTAGGTGGGAAACTTTTTATTATTGATTTTATAAAAAAGGTATTCTTTATAAGAAAATCTGCATGGCCCAAAATATATATATATATACATATATATATTTATATATATATATATATATATATATATATATATATATATATTTGTATCCCTTTGAATAATGATTTCTTTAATTAATAAATTAATTCCAAAATCAAAAGAGCCTTTTTCCTTTAGTATTAAAAACCGGTTGACAACGAAATTACTCTCCGACAATTTGTTTTCTTTAATGCAACCGTATAGTTTTAAAGTTGAGGAGATTGTATAACCGGATTGCAATTTAAGATATAATAGCATCTGTGTATTACTTCCGGTTTTACTGGAAGTAATAAGCTTGGATGTTATAAATAAACATTTTGTATATTTTTTAGATTTTAATTTTACTGGTTATTCCTGATATAAAACCTTTAATATTTCCATAACCTAACACTTTTGGTTTAGGGGAAAATGGCATTTAAAAATGTTCAAACGACAGCACAATATCCAGTTTTATTGGAAAACAAATGAACACGACAAAAGTTTTAAATGCTTAAAATAGTTCCTTTAAAAGATTTAACTTTTAAAAGCCATTATGATACTACTTCCTTTTTAACCGGAAGTGCTGTAAAATTTTAACTTCTAAGTATGATAACCCTGGTAATTTTAATGAAACACCCTATAAGTTTCTTTAAGATTTAAATTCTTTACACCCATAACCTTTTTTTTGGTTTTAGAGAAAACAGCGTGTAAAAAGTCCAGGTGACGACACAATATCCATGACATTGTGTTTTGTGAGGTCGTTCGGATCTTTTTAAACTCTGTTTTCGCTAAAACTAAAAAAGAAAGGTTATGAGTGTATCATAGGTCTTCTATAAGGAACAGGTCAAATAATTTAAATCCGATAAAATATATAGGGTGTTCCATTAAAATTACCAGTGTTATCATACTTAGAAGACTTAGAAGTTCAAATTTTAAAGCACTTCCGGTTTAACGGGAAGTGGTATTATAATGGTCTCTGAAGGTAAAGACTTTTAAAAGAACTATTTTAGGCATTTTAAATTTATGTGATGTTAATTTGTTTTTTAATAAAACGCATATTGTGCTTTCTTTTGAACATTTTCAAACGCCATTTTCTTTAAAACTAAAAAAATAAGGTTATAAAATATATAACGCCCAACGCATTGGGATAAGTCGGCTAGTTCAATAAAAAATAATTGAATTACCGTCTGGCAAATTATTATTAGATTTTTTATGCTCAAATAACATAATATAAAAAGTACAGACACATTTTGCACTGTTTGTTTAGAAAATTAAAAAAAATGCGTATGGAACACATTTAACAACAATAAGAATATCTGACAATAAAAAAATAATGTCTAGTAGATCTTACTAAAGAGAAAAAATGAAAATTACGCGTTTAAAAATTATTTTAAAATACAGAATTTTTACCTATATAGATAATAAACGCAACCACTACCGCCAGTTAGGTAGCCGGGACTCTAACCAAAAGAGCAAGAAAGACAGCATTTCAAAAAATCAACCTACCTAAAATGGTTGTTTCTCAAGCCTTGATCGCTCATATACTATATGTCCAATAAAGTTTTTGGAAATGAATAAATAATATTTGAAAATAACTAAAACAAATTAAAAACTTGGACACCCTACATCTCGCAACGATTAACTTTTTGACAAAGATAAATTGCTTTAGATTGTTGTATTTTAGCCCATGGGGTCTATGGCAGGATTTTGTACAGACCTTTTAGAGACACCCTGTATAAGAAAAGTCATATGTTTCGTTTATATCTCAAAAATTATAAAATAAAAAATATTCTAACTACACTACTGGATTTTACTTAAAAATATCAGTTGTTGCTTTAATAAGACAACTGAAATACAAAGGTGGACATAATATAATGAATAAATAAATGCCTTGTATGTCAAAAACAAAGCCATGAAAAATTCTATGGTGTCATCTTTCATTTTATTAAGAAACAACAACACTCTGCTAAAACCGCAAGTCTCCATTTCTAATAATTCCAAAGATACCCTGAAGTTGCAATAAAATCCGGACACCCTGTATGGTATTAATCTGCATTCGAATAAAATTACTTACTTAATTGGTATAAGTGCTACCGATGCCTGGTGAACTACTGCAGGTCCATGCATTATAAATGAGGGCAAATTAGGTGTTTCGGGTGGCTGCATCTATAAGAGAATTTCTAATTATTACTAACACCACATAAAAAATAAATAAAGTAATGCTTACAATACAGGGTTAGTTTTAGGTTGATATATTTCTTTTAACACAGCATTGGGTAAAAGAGAATAGGAAGACGTTTCAAATAAAATTAGGTTCGAAAATACTTCGTTTCCCAAATAGAGGGTGTTAAAGATTAAAAAAAAACCTGTTTTTGTCATAACTTTCCTACCACTCCAGATATGTCCACAAAATTTGGTACACCTCTTTAAACCCTTACATCACATTTGTTGCTGTAAAAGGTAAAAAAAATACCAGTGGCGTTTGAACAAGTTTTGTATTGATTTTTTTCAAGAGAAAAATAGTATGCCACTGCTTTTTCTTCAAATCAAAATTATTAAAAAATCATTTATTCTTAGAGCTAATTTGGTCTCTTGCTTTTTTTTTGTACGAAGAACGGATTTCGTTTAATAAAATAACATTCATTTTAATGCATGGCAAAATCTGATATGGTATTTCGTATGTCAAATTTGTTTTTACTTTTATAAAAAATTATAACTACTGATTATTTTTATTAGGTTTAAATTTGAATTTGATTAGAAGAAAAAGTAGTGACATACTATTTTTCACAAAATCTAACAATTTCATCTCTTTTCTTAAATGTTTTAAGGGCTATATTTTTCGCATGGGATTTTTATTTTCTTTAAGCTGTTCTAAAAAATTATATAATAATAGGCATTACAATATATATTTTTATGTTTTTTTTTAAATATGAAGCCTAAAAAAATTACATGCATATATTTTTGTAAATAATTTATTTTGTTCCAGCAAATCCCTTTTAATTGTTGTGGGTATGGCATCAGCGACATTTAAATTAGGTTCTAAATTTAAAATAAAAAAATGGCTAGAACAAAGCAAATATTTTTTGTTTTTTTTTTTCGTACATTAAAGCCAAATTATTTCTATATTTCATACTTTTACACACATGAAACGATAAGTAACAGTTTCTTTATTTTCAATTTCTTTAATTCCCTGTTCTAGACGATTAGACTTTTATTGGCTGTTTTAAAAACAACTTGGAAACATCTAAATCCCCTTAGTAACTATTTGTAAGGGCTTTATTTTTATGTTATTTTTATTTATCTCTTTAGCTATCTCCAAACTAATGTTATTATACCAACGATGCAGTATTTAATCATAATTAAATTTCTGAACTTTTGATATTGTTACAGACTTTCAAAAATGTGTTTAGGTTAGAGAATTTTAAAAGTTTGAATCATTTAATTTAATTTGTTAATTTATTAAATAATTTACCTTAATTTTTCCAAGTTCTTTTATTACTTTCGAAGGTTTCCGAAAACGAACAAATTATCCAATAAGAACTTTTATCTATTCTGTACTATGGAATTTTTGCGATATTTCTCCAAAATGCTAGATCATTCTTCACTTTTCCACCATACGATTAAAGGGCGATGGAAAAGCTTGGAGCAATTAGTATATATTCGATTTTTGTACTGTAAACTTCGAGACATTGACAAGTGAAGATTTTGTCGTTGTTACCATAGTTACGTTCCATTGTTAATAAAGGTATAAGGAGACACATGGGTATCTCCTACAATATGGGTATCAAATGAAAGTGCTTGCTAAGTGTAACTCGAAAAACAAAGTGACGCCACTCCAAATTAAATAGGGCGGACTTTTAAAAATGACGGACTAGTTATAGGTTATGCACTCCTCCAAAAATGTATATCAAATAAAAGAGCTTGCTGAAAGTAACTTAAAAAAATAAAGTAATGTCATTCTAAATGCATCATGGCTAAACAACTTAGGTGACGGCCTAGTTACTTTTAATGCACTCCCACAATATAAGTATCAAATGAAATAGCTTGTTTAGTGTAATTTGAAAAACAAAGTAACGCCACTTCAAATCAAATATGGTGGACTTTTAAAAATGGTCGACTAATTAGTTTTTATGCACTTCTGCAAAATAAATATTAAATAAAAGGGCTAGCTCAGAGTAACTCGAAAAATAAAGTTATGTTATTCTAAATGCATCATGACCGAACACCTAAGGTGGCAAGCTACTTACTTTTTTCTTTATCTTTAGACAAACCACGAAGGCTTGAAGCCTAAATACTAACGTACCGTGGGTGTCTTAAGCGAGGTAAGAGGGAGTTTGTTGACACGGGACTTAAATACTTGAAGATTTGGGGGGAAGGAAAGACCTCCGTGGGCAGCAGGTTCAACAACCTAGAAACTCTGGGGATAAAAGAACGAACAAAGTGGGAAGTTCGGGGCCTGTCCAGTTGGACCGTATAGGGATGCATACGCGCGGAACCACGAGTTTCTCTGTTGGGAACCGTAAGTGGAGGAACTATACTGGACAATTCTTCAGAGCAGAAGCCATGGAAGTACCTATAAAAAGCGATAAATCCCCCACAGCCCGACGATGTGCAAGAGAGGGAAGCCTTTCTGTAAGTGAAGGATCATTAATGAGACGAATAGCTCTTCTCTGAATAGAATCAAGAATGCTTAGGGTTGTGGGGGACGCCATGCCCCAGATATGAGAACAATATTTCAAGGGAGGTCGGATTTGGGACACATATAAAGTGTATATATTAGAAGGGGAAAAATACTTTTGGTTCGAAAGAGAAATCCAAACTTTTAATGCACTTCTACAATCGGGGTATCAAACAAAAAGGCTTGCTGAAAGTAAGTCCAAAAAAGTGACTTCTCAAATCTTTCTAAGTCCTACATGGCGGAACACCCTGGAATATGGGTATCAAATTAAAGGGATTGTTAAGAGACACTCGAAAACCACAGGGATGTCAGTCTAAATCCAACATTGCGGAAAACCTAGGATTGCAAGCTAGTAACTTAATGCACTCCTACAATATCTGTTTTAAATAAAAGGGCTTCCTAAAAGTGCCTCAAAATAAAGTGACATTTTTTATCTTTTGAAGTCCAACATGGAGGAACACCCAAGATGGCGGACTTATTAAATGCACTTTTGGAATATGGGTACCAAATAAAAGGGGTTGCTGAAAATAAGTCCAAAAATAGCAGGACATCAGTACTAATCCAATATTTTGGACATCTAAAGATGGCTTGCTAGCTATTTTTAATGCACTTCTTAAATTTGGTTATCAAACTAAAGGACTTGCTAAGAGTATCTCAAAAATAAAGTGATATTAATCCAATATCGCGGACAAAGTTTTTGATGCTTTTCTACAAAATAAGTGTCAAGTAAAAGGAGTCCGCAATGCAAATGCCCAATTGTGTTGCAGCTAAAATGCCTAAAATTAACCGGCAAAATACCTTGCAACAATGATGCGTTAAATAAGATAAACAGACTGAGAAACCTGTTTAGCGACAACTAAAAAGTAAAAGATAAATTAAAACTAAAAAAACGTTTTAAAAACAAGCACTGAAAAGAATAAAGTTAACTTTTTCTTAGAAAATTCTACCATAAAATAACAGCATATCGCAAGATTTACCTTAGTAAATAAACAAATAATAGTAATTTATGTAACAAGTGTATAAAGTGATACTTTCTTTACGAATGGGAAGTTTGGCAGCACGAGCCGTTAGGCGAGTGCGGCAATCTCATGAGTAAAAAAATACACTTTATGCATCTGTTACATACTATATTTTTTCTACGACCGTATAAAAATTTCCCAAAATACCATTTTATACGTGTTTTATTTATATAAACTTATTAATTTTAATGTTTGCAGTACAGCCATTATATTGCAACAACAAATTATAGCCTACTTATTTTTAGGAGATAATTATTCTCTTTATAACTACTTATGCATTAATTATTTAATATTAGAAAATTGTATGTACTTACTTCTTGTAGAAACCAGTATAAATTTCTTTTAATTTTTTAGTCATCCAAATTAATTAATACTATTAACTTTTAATAATTTCTATTAAATTTATTTGCAAAATGTCAAATTTTAAAACTAGAGACACATGAACTAAAAGTCATAATGACGAGATTAAAGGTAACTTGACCGTTTAGTTCAGTTTATGTCGCGTTTACTGTTACATTGCATTAATTAATATTTAGGTTGATTGTAGTAGACATTGAAACAAAACACTAAATTTAAAGTGTGAAAAAAACTTCAAAGTGTTAAAAAAGTTACCTTTTTTAACACTTTATATAGTGTACTAGAATGGAGTACTTTACCTTCATGTTATCGATTAAGAAAAAACAGCATTTTTTTAACGGTCGTAAAAAAATAGATATACTGATTCATTTGCTTTAAACTTTTTAATTTTTAAACTAACTAAACAAGCGTTCTTACATCTTGGGACAAGCTTTTATATCATATAAATTAGTTTAATAGTATAGTATAGTATATTAGAAAAATAGTAAAATTAACATAGAAAAAGTGTATTTTATTCTTTTAAGTGCATTAAAATACGAGCTTGATTTAAAAATAGTTCTTTACTAATTATTTATTAAACGCTTCTACTTAACTTGTTCTGTTTATTTATTTATTTGGGTCAAATTTAATAATTCGAATTAGACCCCCTTCGTGACAACCGATCGATCTAAAAATTTGTATATACTCCTAATCTTCATGAGAAAACAATATAATACATTCTTTATGATTGTAAATCCAAGATGGCCGCCGATACAAAATGGCGGATTATATATAACTTCACTACAACCTCAATATTGGTATTAAATGAAAGGGCTTGATTGGTAAAATAAAGCTTACCCAAAAAAATAATATCCAAGATGACCGCTACCACAAATGGCCTATTTTATTTTTTTTCTTACAACTACCTTAATATGAGTATCAAATAAAACGATTGGTTGCTATATTAAAGCTTTCTATAAAAAAAATAAAATTCAAGATAAGCACCGCTAAAAAATGGAGAATTTCATATTTTCTACAACAACTTCAATATAATGTTGTTTAGTTTTGGTTAATTATAGTAAGGCTATAAATAAAATCAATAAAATGAGAAGTATCAACTAACAACCAAACCAAAAGCTTGAAAATAAGTTGTGTACAAAAAATAGGTTATTAAAAGCTAAAAAATAATTCGGTTAGTCCTAGCGACCAGATCACACCAATCTTCTTATCAGTCTAGGGTTTTGATCAGACAAATAATAAAATCGTTGGGCACCTAACATTATTACAGCAACTATTTTAATGTTTACTTTGGATACACTACGCCTAACGGATTTGCAAATCAATACCCCAGATTGATGAGAAGATTGGTGCAATCTGGTAGCTAGAACTTACCTATTTTTTGGCTTTAAGTACAATAAACCGTTTACCAAAAAATACATAATTTCTTGGGTAATTGAGCTACCTAAAAAATACTTAAAATATTCTGTAAGATTCCTAGGTTATGTGATAAAAATTAAGTTAGTGTCAAATATTTTGGATGGTTGTATTTAAATAATTTTTAGCCATACCAATACATGTAAATCATTTTTGTAATTATGTAACAATAACATATACTTAAATAAATAAATTTATTATCTATAGTTTAAGAAATTTTACTAAAAAAGTATTTTTAAAGTTTTAAAAAAATTTAAAAGTTTAAAATCCTGTATCTTGTAAACAAAAAATTGACTGTTTAATGTTTATATGACCTTTTGTAAAATACAATTAGCTGATAAATAAGTCCCTAAACTGTTTTGCCGCAATTAGGTAATACTCGGTATAATAATTTTATGTTTGTTGTTTTTCTCCATCTTGTTTATTTTCTTTTGTTTTAAATTCGTTAATCTTATCGTGTTAAATATTTGCAACACAAATTTTAAAATCTTTAAGGCTTCTTTTAGGGTAAAATATTTTTTTTTGTAAAAGCAAACAATTATTTACTTTATTAAACTTTCTAATAATTAATTGGTGCGAAAAGCAACACAATAAACAACCAAGACCATAAACGACCGCCAAGCCGGCGGGTTTTGCTCAATTTTATACAAAAAAAAGCCGTTCGACGGTTTTTAATATCTACTATAGGTATATTAATTTTGTACTACCGACGGTTTTTACTTATTTTATCATAAAAGCCGCTGTCCGGCGGTTTCGCTTATAAAAACTATTGAAATCCGCCGAATAATAGTTAAAATTAACCTAATTATTTGTTATATTATTTTAATTATTGATTAACAAACAAAAATGAAACCGGAAGACACGTTTGACACCTACGAAGATTTTGTCAAAGCTAAGTTATAAGTTACAAAATATATATGTACAATGTACATCTTTTAGGAAAAAAAGCCATAAGTTTTTTAGCGCCAAGAAAAAAAAACTGATCGTTTCATACAACTAAAACTTAGGTATTACCAATTAAAGTATGCATGTATTAAGGGTGGAACAAACTTTAAAATTTTTGAAAAAGGGAAAAAAGTTACAAGATAAAGAATATTTAAGCACAGCTTATTTTAAGTTCTTTCCTATGGCTCAAGTGTTACGACCGTTGACCCGTATGCGACAGGTCCCGAGTTTAAGTCAGGGATAGATAAATACTTTTTTATATTTCTTTTTCTTGATACCTTTTTATATATTTTTCCTAATTTTAATTTTTAATTGTTCATAATTTAATATAAAGACCAACAGTTTTTAGGAATTTTAAGATATATATTATATCTAATTGCTTACTTTAATACTGACGATGACGTCCTGATAAGTTATTTCTTCGCCTTTCCTGCCTGATAATATGTTTTTAAAAGTGTTTTTTAGTTGTAAATTATTGGGTCCATGTGACGAAATAGTTTTGTAATGTGTCTTTTTTAATTATAGGCCCTTAACAAAGTGGCAATCCATCCACGCCAACTTAGAATAAATACAACCGTGGTTATATTTGCCTGTCCCCATCCCGCAATACTACTTTAAGTTGTTTTTCCAAAGGGTGCTATTACCTAAACTACAATAGTAAACAATAAAACTACAATAAACTAAACCCCTGTGGCACGCAAAATACATAATTATTAAGGTTAGAATAACTTTAACTATTTTTCGGCGGTTTTTAATAGTTTATATCGATAAAATAGGTCAAAAAACCGCCGGTACTAACAAATTAATTATAATTTTTGGCGGTTTTCATATACGTAGATATAAAAAACCGCCGGACGGCGGTTGTCTTTATAATTGAGAAAAACCACCGGCGGTCGTTTAGCCAGTGCCTTAATTAAAATGATTGTGGAAGGCGCAAAAATTATATTAGAATATAGTTCCGGACTAAAAATATATGTGTTAAGTTTATACAGCGTCTCTTTGAAAGTTCTTACAAAAAAAATTGCTTCGTCATAAAAAGTCTTGCTTGAGAAGAAAATACATTTTCACAAAATTAACTTTATGTTGGATAAACAGGATGGCTTAAAAAGACTTGTTTCCAATTAAATATACAGGGTATTTTCTAACTACGGCATCAACTTTTAAAGAGTGACTTCCTATGTCATTTTATAAAGAAAAGTTTCTTTATACATGTGTCCGTAGGTGCTTTATTTTTAAGATACATTGCGTTAAAGTTTTTAAAAAGGTAGGTATTTTATAAATGTCTTAAATACCTTTAAACCAATTTGGTTAAAATTTAATACGTTTGTTATTTGTAATAAAGCGCTTGTAAAGCTTTAACTAAGCTGACTTTATTGTGTCCAGTGGCGTCTCAGTGGGCACCACAGACAATATTATTGGGACAAACATCTATGCCACTGGCTTTTTATGTAGAAATCCATCGGATTCAAGTCCGGTGACCTAGAAGCCCATTCCACAAATCCTCTACGACCTATCCATGGTTGGTTGTGGTATTATTCTTTGAGGATATGCCTCCTGGTACATACCTCGTGCAGCTCGAGCATTTTCTTGGGCCACACTGTAATAGAAATGAGTATCACGCAACTCGATATTTGAATAATTATGATTCATTATTATTAACAAGATTTTCACAGCTCATTACAACAGTGTCAAAACTAATAGGTTATTTGACCGAAAATAAATTTTGACTTTACCAGTGACACAAGCCTCCCAAGATTTTTCATTTTCTGAAATGATGACTATTTCCGGCATTGAAATGGTTTTTATTTTTTTACGTCAAAACGGTGCCTTGTAAGAAAAAAAGTCAAGGCATCAAATTTGCTCTAAATTAAATTGGAATATTATGCCTAATTTTTATTTGCATAAAAGCACTGGCGTACCATTTTCTTTTCAAAAATAATTAATGGTACACCCCGTACAGACGCCACTGGTGCAAATTAAAATACCCTTTTAATATCAGGAAATGCCTTTTGATGCTCCAAAGACATGTAACCATTTTCATAAAGATATCTCGAGTGATGTTGAAAATACGGTAAAAAACAGTTTTTATTCTTAGAAGTTTAACACCCCGTATCTCGGTAAGGAAGCAACCAGAACTAACCAGAATCGCCTCTTAAAATATTTGCGCCTAATTGCCGGACACCCTGTATATATACATATATATATATATATATATATATATATATATATATATATATATATATATATATATATATATATATATATATATATATATATATATAAATCTTTTTTACACTTGACTGGTTTTTGCTACCACATATTCCTAAGTCTAAAATATGACGATCTTACCTATCTACAAAAGAGGAGGTTTTAAAGATACAGGATATTAAAAATTTCTTCTGATTTTTTTTTTTAATATTATTGCATTACTAATGGATGTATTTAAAGGAGAAATTCAAATTTGCTATCAATTTAATTGTAAACCCTAGATGGCCTCACCTGCGCTATCTTGTACAAATTACAAACAAAATTAGTTTTTTTTGTGCCACCCTGTATGGAATTTTTAGACAAAAATTTATTTTCTTCATTATATTTTACATAAAAGTTGATTTATGCAGCCATGTTTAACATATCTGGACTAAAAAATAATTTCCTGTTGGGATACGTCTAAGCTATACAGGGTGTTTTTAAATTAGATGCCTATCTCTAGGAGTGTAAATCCATAAGTGATTTTAAGCAGAAAAGTTTAAATAAATGTATGTCCTAAATGTCTTAACTTTTAAGCTACACGGTGGTTAAAAAATATATATAAGTAAAAATACAGGGTTACCAACGATTGACCATAAAATTTACTTCAGAAACACATTATGAACCGTCACTTGACAGGTTTCTGCACTAAACACAATTTTTTTATAGAATTAAACACATACAGACGCATAATGAATGACATGACAATGATTTTTACAAAAAAAAAAAAAACGTAAGTTTACATAATACAATTGAAAATCGCAAAAATCTAATTTTCGCCAAAAATGTCATTTGGCGGGTTTCTGCAATAAAAGATTCAACTAAAAAGTTTTCCATTTGGTAAGAACTTCGAAAACATGCTGTAGAACTGTGGAAAGTTAGGTATATTTAATTTAGTTTTTCCAAGTTCTTTTAACTCTTACAAAGTCATCCCTTTATAATTTTTCATACATCCTGTAGTAAAAGAATTTATGACAAAAAGCTAGATCATTTTCTACTCTTTTACGATACTATAAAAGGGTAACAAACAACCTTCGTTTTGTTAGTATAGTTTTAATCATTGTGATATTCAATTTAAGACATTAAAATATAAGCCATTGAAAGCCAGAGTGACCTTAATCAAAATTTAACAATTCCTTGCTTTTGGTGATTTTAGATTTTTGGTTAGTATTTTTAATTTTCACCAAATGTAAAAGATGTCTTCTGTTTAGAACTCTCGTAAATATAGAAAAATCATTACGAGAAAAGTAAAAACTAAGATTTGTTAAAAAATATTTTTAGACGAAGTGGTTCGGAACAATATAAAGAGTGTTACTAGTGGAGAAAAAAAAACAAAAACCTATAAATTTAAATTTAAAAATAGGTAAATGCATGAGCCAAAAATAAAAAATATAATTTTTTTACAATTGGAAATTAAGAGTTAGGTATTTTTATAATTTTAAATAAAACAAAACGGTAATGGTAAATTATGTAAAAAAATTGATATTACAAAGTAACACCTTAGGTCTCCGCCATGATAAAAGAGCGTTGAGGGTCAGCGGCCAGCGTGAGCGGGAAAACTTTCCAATGGTGGGCCGTTTACGAATATTAGTCTTTATTATGGCGTCTTCAAGTAACATCCTAAAGCTTTTACTTCTTTCTAAACACTCATTATTTCAAATACGTGGAATAAATGTTAGGAAGAAGAAATATGGAGTTCATCCAATAAATAGAAAGCATCTGAGGTATGGTGAATATCATCACTTGTTTGCTAAGTTAAAGCAGGACCCAGCAAGGTTTTTTCTTATACCAGAATGTCTCTTATACATAATTTTCGTATTATTGATGATAACAACGTGATATATTTCTTAATTTAAAACAGTGTTTATTATTTACCTTTACTTGTAAATTTTTATTCAAATTTATAATTAAAAATATAAAAATTATAATAAACATCTTTTATTTTAAAATTAAAACAACGTATTCAATAGGTCACTTGTAATACTTTTAACTTTACGATACATGCATTGAAACAAAGGTAAACCGTCTACGGCAACTTTTAATTGGTTTTTTCACAGAATAAATAGGTACATGTTAATCTATGGTTTAGAATAGCATCAGTAACAACCAAATAATTCAAATTGTTTTAACCTAAAATAATGTGGCTGCTAATTAAATGATACTTTAACAACAACAAAAAACACATAATATACCATAAAACACATCATGTCACAATATTTGGAATTTTTAAATTTGTATTTTTCTCTAAACTTTTCTAAATACCGCCATAACAGCAGTCACAGAACAAGTGTCAAAATTATTTTGTAAGTTATTTAACATGAACTGTTAATTTCCAAAATTTTAGTTTTTATATCTTAGTAATAAAAAGAATTGTATTCGTTGCAAGCGTTTTTGACCATCCTCTGTATAGATAGGTATATAGAAAAACAATTTTACATACCTAAAAATGTAATATGTTACGTACACGTTGCCACTATTTTGATGTCTTGTACACAAATGAATTTATTTTAAACTTTAAAATAATTTTCTAATAATTCGTCATTTTTTAAAACCTGTTTATTTCGCTGATGTATTATGCCGACAGAGCATTCCTAAGATTCGGTAGGGCAGACAAAACAAAGCGCACATATCAATAGCTGCTATTCAAAGAAAATAATATGAAGAAGATTTTTTAATTTAGATTTTTTTAACTCTTTTAAAATTTAATTTGTTTTATAGCATATTAGTATTACATATACTTTGCGGCGTAAAAAATTGAAAAAATTATTTTTTTGTATTATTACATTATTTTTATTTTATGATATTTATTACTTTGGATTTTTGCCCACACAATTTCGTGGGTGGCCCCCATGAGTTGACCCGCCGGGCATTTTCTCGGTGGCCCAGTCCGAAACTGAATTTATCCACATACCACCCTTACAATAGAACTGCCGCTAATAGGCCAAGAAAAAATATTTATTTGGTTTGAGCGGCGAGCGTCAGGGTTTAGTTTCATGGATATTGTGTCGCCGTCTAAACCTTTTCAAACTCCGTTTTCTCTAAAAGTTAAAAAATATAGGTTAAGGGTATATTATGGCTTTTATAGTAGAAAAAGCTTAAATAATTTAAATTATAAAAAGTATATCGGGTAATTAAAATATTCATAACGCCTATCCTAAAACACACCATATAAAAAGCTTTTGTGTTAAGGTTACATTTTTTCTTATTTTGTAAGAATCTTAAAAAATCACCAATAGAGGTAATATATTTTTATTTGTTTAATAAAAAATCATATAAAATTGTTAGAAATTAGATGCGCAAAAGATCTTGGGAACGGTAAGAGATACAGGGTTGGTAAAATTGGGACAAAATTGTGCATTTTAATGATTAAATATATTTTGTTACAAAAATAAAAACAAATATTAAAAAACAACTGTTTTAGAATTATTCGAAATAACTGGAAATTAGGTAAAGTTTTTTTCTGATTTATTTTCAAATAATGTTTTAAAATAAATACTATACTATTATTGGCACTTTTTTTTCTTTACAAAATAAGGACATTAAATTGACGATTTAAGTGTTTGTCTTAAAGCCAACTTTGTTTTCAAATAAAAATAAAATAAATAAACTTCCATTTTCGTTTTAAAACCACTGGCATAATAATGTGTCAAAAATTTAAAGGCTATACAGGGTGCCTAATAACTTAATCAACAAACTTTGAAAGCAAACTTTACAATAAACTATAAGAAAAAAACTTTATATGAACATATTATAATATCCTAAGCATCTTGTTTTTAAGCTACAAGGTATTAAAAAAAGGTGTATATTTTATAATTACTTTTATACAAATTTAATAAAATTTTAACAAAAAAAAATGGTAACCCTTTATATTAAAATATGAGATGTTTTGACACCAAAGAAAAAAATACAAAGGTCGTCCATGCGCTGTTTACGGTAAATATTTTTCCAAGAGAAAAATGGTACTGCACTTAATTTTTAAAACAACATTTTTTTATAAATTCCTATTTTGTTTGGAAAAAATTGATTTTTTAATTTATTTTATTTATTATATGGTTAAAACTTACCTAAGTAAAGCCCAGTTCTCGGCATGGTCAAATCGCCCTATCTAATTAAATAATAAATAACTAAAGTAATTTTTTACTGTAGAATTAGATATTAGCAATACAAAATAACCATGCCAAGTAATAGGTTTTATTTATATACGCGAAAACCGTACATTAAGAAAAAAACAAGGAAAACTAATTTGTTCAGGACTTAATGGGAATTTAAAAAATGTTTTTATTTAAAAAAAACGCTGTGACGTATCATTTTCTCTTTAAAAATATTTATCATAAACCTCTTATGGACGACAACGTTAAAAAATATTTTTCTTGTATGCCAAAAATGTCTTCTTAGGTACAGAAAGCGTCCCCAATTTTGTTTCTTAATATCCGAATTGGTGTAAAACTTTATAAAAAAATAAAGTTTTTAATACCATGTATTTAAAAAAATAAAACGTGTGGATTTAGATGTTCATATAAAGTCTTAGAGGTCACGTTTACCTCTTTTGGTTGGTAAAATGCCTTCCCCAGTACCTTTCTAAATAAAAGCAGTAAATTGTTCAGTACACTGCCAACACATCCTTTGTAACCAAATATTGTATATACATAGCAAGTGGAAAATATGTGCATTTAATGATGATGTGCCCCCAGGGCCGAGTGTGAAAGCAGATACTTTTATGGATGAGTTGCTTTATAAATAAAACAAAACAATAAAAAGAGGTCAGGACCTTTTTTCTTGTTTTGACTTTAAAAATTTCAATGTCCCATCTTCCTCCAAATCCGCCTCAGGCACTTTCTCTTGACCTTTGGCTCCTCCCCCTCGGAAAATTGATATGATCACCCCTGGCCAGTGTCTGCCTTCTACATGTGCTTATAAGGTTTAGACGTCCACTGCGTATCTGAGGGATATTGCGCGTATGTTTTATATTATAATTTTTCATTGTCCTTTATAAAAATATTTATAAAACACAAATAAGTGTTTTACAATATTTATTGAATCTTTTATGTCTGTTTAGTCACAGAGGTACTGTTTGCCCAGCGAGTCTAGCTTGATGAATAGGAAAAAGGACGCAGACAAAAAATGTGTTGGTTTTAGGATGTCGCAGTTTTTTAACCTAAAGGTGGGTTTTTACGCTCATGCAATTTGCGCAAGTTAATTTGTGCATGCCATTTGTGCAAATTAGATTTAATACACAAGCCAAACTTTTTGGCTTACGCAAATAAACAATTTTCGTTTAAATGCATAAATTTACTTGCACAAATTGGCATGCAAAAGTTAATTTGCGCAAATTGCACTAGCGAGAACGCACCATAATAATTCTCACACTTATAATAATTTATTTTACACTATTTTATTTAATTATTGATTATTAAGGTACCTGTTTAAATTTTGTCATTGTTGTTATTGTGAATCTCTTAAAATAATTTATTTTATCGCACACTATTTTTCTTAAAGGAACCAAATGTAAATTTGTAATGTAAATTACATATGGTTAAATATGTATATTGCCTTAACACAATTCTATACTTTTAACAGTTTGGGAACAATGCCTTTCTGCGCACAGAAAGTCTTTCACATATTGCTGGCCGTGAAGAGGAGCCTTCAAAGCATCGTCGAATGATATTCGAGGATCTCGATTTCTTCCCCTGTCCCTTTAGGCGCCCCAGTCCAATACTCGGTGGGCAAACAGTAATAAATGTTTGGTTTAATTTCAATATGTAATTTTACTAGGTTTTGTATCTTAGTGTTCCATAGCAACATTTTTTTAAAATATTTTAGCTTATTTTCTTTTAAAAAAATATACAATCTAGTAAAAGAAATAGCCATGTATACCTAAGGCTAAAATTTTCGTTGTAGAATAATTTAATTCATTTTTTTCTGAAAATTGCAAGAATTTTTGTAATAATGCCAAAATTTGCACTTGTATGGAAATACCCGCGAAATTATTTAAAACGCCGCGTAGACCGATGACAAAGTTGAAATGTGCTACCGTAACAAATGATACGACATCCCTTTTCTATTGTTTTTTTCTTGGCATATTTATTCGTGATAAGTCTTATTTATAACATTTAAAAATTTATTTTACAAATTTCGCTTTTTTTATCCCTTAGATACATTGCAACTACTTTTGTCGGATCGTTAATCCGACTAACATAATGTTAAGAATTATTATTATATTTTGGAAGTTTGTAAACATTTTCATAATATTATGAAATGTTTACCGTCGATATAACTCTAACCCTTGAAAATTAAATGTATATTTAAAAATAATATTTTAAATATAATTTAACTTTATGTAAAAAGTTGTTGACAAAATATTTGACTCTTAAGCTATCTAAAAGGTTTTCGAACCTATTATAAGCAAAACAAATTAAAAAGACTTAGAATTTTCCCAAAAATACAGGAATTGCTAATCTTTCTTATAAATTTCTTTTTACATTCATTTTCGTAAATTTTGCGTAAGAAAGTAAGAAAATTAATTTAGGTAGCTTAAAAATTTATAACACAGAACCACGTAAAATATTTAATTTAATAAAACTTTGTGCTACAGTATATTTGAAATATTTATAATTTAAGAGATCACAAATTTTAAACTTTATGTAATATTATTAAAAGTGAAACCTAGTCGCTTATTTTTAAACCATACAGTATTCGTAAAGTGTGCACAATTCGTTTTAAATAAAAATAAAAACGTTGAAAAATTATAAGACATATCCTAATGATTCAACTTATATTCAAAACGAATTACCGAAATAACATATTTTTAAATATACTAATTAGTTTTACTTTTAAAACTTAATATACTGGCTTACTGGATTTTTTTGCATGCTTTTGATATTTATGAAGACAAAAAATAAAAATGTTTTAAAACCCGTAGTTGGTAAAAAAGTTTCACAAGGAAGTGTTTAAAAATATAAGACCTATATAATGTTTTTGACACTTTTAAAATTTATACAGTAGGTTTTTATGGTAAATAAAATAAAAACTTTCGGCAACTATACTGCAGGCTGGTCTGTAGTGCAAAAGTAAGTAATGAGCGCCAGGTATTTTTTTTTATAGGAAATGGTGTTAAAATTTAAAAAATGCAAAAAATTGGGAATTTACAATTTTAATTAATAATTAAGTAAGGTATATGCAAGAAAAATATAATCTTGTAAAAAGAAGAAAAAACAGATCTTAGGGTATCTAACGATACTAGATTCTCAATAAAATTTTACCATTAAAGAAAAGAAAACAATATGGTAGTAAATGGTAGATTATTTGTACAACAATAATTAAAATGATTAAATTTAGGTATATAAAACAATGTAATTAAAAATAGGGTAAATGGTAGGTGACCTTACGATACTAAATTCTCAATCAATAAAATTTTAGCCTTTAAGAAAAGAAAAAACTATGGTAGGAAATGGTAGGGTATTTGTACAATATTAATTTTAATTATTAAATTTAGGTATATAAAATAATATAATCTAAAAAAGGGTAAATGGTAGGTTACTATTCTAAATTCTTAATTAAATTTTAGAATATTCTCAATCAATAAAATTTTAGCCTTTAAAAGGAAAACACAATAGTAGTAAGTGGGAGGTTATTCGTACAAAATTACTGAATCGGTCCATGCAATATTATAAATGGTAATACAAAAATCTACGTAAAAAATGAATCTTTCCCCAGAAACCGGGAAGAAAACAGAGCCTAAATAAAACCCTAATGAGCATGACTGTCTTGACTAATCAATCATTAGCATTACAGCAATGGGGTAACTTTTATCAAAAATCTATATACAATCTATTTTTATGTGAATAAATCGTTGCATATATAATAAAAAAATGGTATTTACATTAAAAAAAAACATATTTAAAAAAATGTTGCAATAATATATATTTTTTTTGACTTAACTGTGTTTCTATTCTATTTTATTCTATTTTTTTCTTGGTTTTGGTCCCTTCAGGTCCAATCCATCAGCTTTCCCCCTTCCGAACTATGCTTTCCAGGGCTTCGTCGGGGGAAAATCTGAATAATCAAGCTCGTAGCTCCCAGAAATTCCAAAAGAAAACAAATATAATTCTGCAATCGATGCAATGCATAAATTGTCGGCTGTCATACCAAGAACTGCTACTGGTGTTACGTATAACCTTCACTTTCACTACTGACAGTTCCCGTCCAGTCCGTGTCGGACTGGGCAAACGCGATACTTTTATTGTCGAAGTTTACCACAATATTTTACATACAATTTTTAAGTATTGTGCCAAATATCGTAAGGGTTATATTTACGAAAACCGTCTAATCCAATACCCACAACATGTCAGTGGGTCTTATGGTTTCGCTAATATCAACTGTAACACTTACGATTTTGGCACAATGTTTAAAAATTGCATGCAAAACATTTTAGTAAATTTGTCCGACAAAAAAGTGACGCGTTTGCTCAGTCCGACACCAAAAATATTTGACATTGACAGGTTGGGTTAAAGCGCTGCTTTTATATATGGCGGTATGAATAATTGTGGTCAAATAGAACCCCTAAAATGGTTTTAAAAGTGTTATTATCATAAAGCCTATTGTATAACCAGCCCAGGGACTGAAACCTATTAATATATTAAGGGCAACTAGGATTTAAATTTTTGTTTTATCTAAAAAATAAGACACACGAAACATACACCTGGTACTATTGGCTTAAAGACATACAGTTTAGTAAAGAAAATGTTTATATTGGAATTTGTCTAAAAAGTTAGTTTTCTGGTTAGCCCCCCAGAGAAAATGAAAACTTTTAAAGTTATTTCTGTATTTGATTTTTTATTAACAAATATCAAATTTTCTTAAATTATCTATATTTTTTATAAAACTCTAGCCTGTTTTTTTACTCTACAATTTATTTACGCAAGACTTTCAAATGACTCTATTTACAAAAAATTAATATTCTCTAGGGGATCATTAAAAAACTTCTTTTTCGCAAATTAAAACAAAAAACATTGTTACCAAAGCGTTTCTCTCACGACCAACAGCATTTGGTATATATACAGACTATCCACGAATTGGGTTAACAAGATTAACCAAAAATTTAATTAAAAAAAAACAAACCATTCTTCATAAAAATTTTTGCTTGTAAAAAAATGGGATTTACGAAAAAAAATGTTGATTTTGTATACAGGGTTCGAAAAAACTTAGAAACCATGATTTTTCTACAATAGTAAACTACCTTTATTTTTCATTTTTAAGGCAAAATATCATTTAAAAAATTTATTTTGAAAAGCATTTTGAATAACCTTATTAAAGTTACAGGGGTATCAAAAGATTCATAAAACTGATTTTGAAGTTAAATCAAAAATTAAATATTTTAAATTTTTATAATTTAATGACCTTAATTACTTTTATAATTTGCTTTTCAAACGCCTGATTTCTTTAAACTCCAACAAAACACAATTTTTTAACTATAAACGCTCGTTTTTGTCAAATTATGGATTTTAATAAAACTTTGTTTTATTGTTTTTATCGATTACAGACATGATTCCTAATAAGTTTTTTATAACATTTTGCTAAAAAATAAAAAATACAGGTAGTTTACTCTTGGAGAAAAATAATGGTATTTAAGTTTTTGCGAACTCGGTATACAAAATCAGCATTTTCTTTTCGTTAATTCTATTTTTTTTACCAAGCAAAGTTTTGATGAAGAATGAAAAATTAAATTTTTGGTCCATTTGTCTCTTTGTTAACTCCATCCGTGGACAGTCTGTATACTCGTATATGGTGGGGATCCCTTGGCTCATTTTTTAGATAAAATCCTGGTTGCGCCCCTACTGTTCACTGTTTTGCATATGATGCAAAAAAATAAAACTACTTAATTTATTTAAAAAAATTAAAATGAAAACTAATAATTATTAAAACAAGATCAAACTCAATATCCGACTCTGGGGCTACGTCTTTGACTTGTTCTTGGGTAGGTTACTGGAAAATTTCCTCGTAAAATCGTTTATACTCCTTTAGCATGCTGTCTAGGACTCGCTTAAAATTATTAATTATTTTGGGAATAATGGCTACAGCATTATTTGGGTAAGTTTTGGAAAGACGAAAGGTACATCGATTGGAACCATTAATAAAATTGTGTGTGTCACAACTGTGCCTTTTTATGCTTATCATATTCAAAGGACATAAGCGACGATGGAGAAACGGTTTTCTTTTGTTCTTTTGGTACCTTTGAGACTCATTCAAAAGGCAGTTTCGCTTAAAGTGTATTGGCTACCACTTACAATAATCCAATATCTAGTGTATCTTTAACTCAAAAGAGAAAAATGTCTCCCTACTTGAGCCATATTAGAAAGTAGAAAAAAATCTCTATCTTATGGTAAAAGCGAATGCCCTTTGATTGGAAAACAATGAGGTATTTTATAAAATCTACCTGTGTCTATTAATGAGCGCAAAAACCGGATCATTGTATAATTTTTATTTTGTCCAGGACAGTTGTCACTTAACAGAAAAACTTCTTGTATGTTGTCGGGTAAAAAAATCAAAATAATCGAACACACTTCATTAGTACCCTTGTTTGCTTGGCCTTTATAATAAACATAAAATATGGATTCATCGGTTTATAAATTTTTTATACCAAAGCAGTTTACCCACAATTGGCGCAAATAAAATACTATATGAGCAAGCAGTTTTGGTTCATCGGCGAGTAATGTAATAAACAAACAAGCAGTATTAGTCACCTATGTTTACATGGTGGTATTTAGTTAGACTCTCTCTTTTTCATACATTGCCGATGTGTTATGTTATTTAGCTTAACCGGTATATCTTATATAGGTTTGCAGGGTAGTGGATGATTTTGTATGAAATCGAACGTAAGAACAACTGCGTCGGCTTGATTTTGAAATAGGTCTTTAGGAACAGCTATTTCTGCTTTTGTAGCATGTTTGGCAAGCAACTTAAAGAATTGGCTTTTTATTCTTACAGATAGTTCTGTGCACTTAATATTCGTATTAATCCGGGGTCTAGCAAAAAGCATAGAAAACTGTTTTTATAATATTTTGCGTAGTATTTATACTTAATTACATTGGATGTATCTCTTTAAAAAGTTCATGCATTTTTTTGATTTCTAGACCTGTATTAGGCTACTCAATTTTTACCTGCAGAGTGTGTCTGTTTTTGGGAAATGAAAATATGAAATCATATATTATCCTATAAACTTTAAAGGATTTCGTATTTCATTTTGGGTGTTGTCCTCGCCTATCTCAGGGGGTTAAAGACTGAAGAAACAAACCACATTCTTCTTACACGGCCTTCCGATATGCCATAAATTAAAGTTAAAGCTTTTTGCAGAACTTTTCTTTTTTTTGGGTTTGAAAGATGACAAATAAATGAAAACTTTGTCAAAACTGCTAAAACTGCTCCTTTTTACGAGCGCGGTGTCTTTAAACAGGCGCCTTTTCAATCTGCTACTGTAAGCAAATATCTTGTTCATTTTTGGTAGGCAATGTTTCCAGTGTTTTAAGATACAAACTAAGGCTCTTGAGAAAAGCATTTTGATCTGCATCTGAAAAAAATAAAATTATTTAGAAAACGTAGAATTTTTAACTTACAGGAATACACATTTAAAAAAATTAAGTTAATGATGGTATTACGGAACCTAAAACGTCTAACGCAAAATCCAATGGTACTATGTTATACAGCTGGATGAAATATAAAATATTTAAGTTTAACCTGTGCCTTTATAATTAAAAGATTCCGAAATATTCAACTAAATAATTATAAGAGTTTTTTTAAATTGCACTATATATCAGAATTCATTAAAGATTTGCCAACAGGAAAAGTTCTTTTTAAAATGTTCAGAAATTAAAAGTTTTCTCTAATTACCAATTAACCAAGCTTTAGGAATTATACTTTATTTTTAAATGTGGCTGAAATAGAATCTAAATCAAAAGTTTTATTAAATAGGCGTTTGAGAAAAAGTAATGGTTTTTTAAAATTATTAAATAATAATAAAAATCATAAAAACCACCTGATTGATATGAAATATAATAAATCTAGATTTTTGTGAATCCTAAATCGTTTAACAAATGAACCTGGCCACCCTGTTTTTGTGGAAATTCAATGGCCTATTGGTTTCTTTTTTTTCGTCTTTTTAAAGAAAATCTTATTAGCCTTAAGCTGCTTTGCTAAGACTACGTTATACAAAATGAAAAAATAAAAATTGTTTTTCACATAGGTGAATTAATTGCCATTACCTTAGGAGGAAAAAAAATTGTTTTGCCAATTTTTCCATATAAAATAAAATAATTTAATCAGACCAGCCGAAAAAACATTAAAATAGAGGCTATTGTGTCCAGTAAGGATAGATAAATAAACTAAAATTAACAAACCCATTATACAGGTTGATTAACAATTAAGTAGGAGAGAGTACTAAATCTACAAAATTAAAAAACGTTTTGTTTTTACCACATGAGTGTATTAGGTAAATCAGTCTCTCGGGATGGATTAGTAGTTTTTATTAAAAGTTAGATATTAAAAATATTACAGAGGGTGGTTTAGATGTGGGGCATTATTACCAATCTTTTAACTTAATTAGAAGAACCAAGACAAAAATTCTAAAATACGGACCACTTTACCTGGGTAAACATTTATAAATAAACCCAAACTAAAGGGCTCTTTAAAACAAAATTATTATTTTTATTAAAACATAAGGATACAAAATTAATTCCACATATAAAATATCCGACCCTTTTTAGGGCCCTTAAGTTTGCCAACAGTTTGATCGAAACCAAGTTCGGTTACATCTGGTATGTCTGGAAAAACTAAAAAAATGTTTTAATAAGCTGTACTTTTTGCATGTATGTATTTCTGACTTAAAAATAGAGCCAATATCCATGGTGTATTTTTATAGACTCCATTGTAACTAAAAACACGCCTTTAAGTATTTTACCAATATTGGTAACAAAAAACTCATTATCCGCAAATTGTGACCAACCAAATTTAAAAATTTATGAATTTTTGGCGTTTTAATTAAGTTATTCTTAAATGTAAATAATTAAGTATGAAGATTGCAAACACACGTGTTTTTAAGTTTTATCTCAAATTTAAATGTTAAGGATGTTTGTCGGATGAAGTTTTTTTAGGGACGAAATCTTATTTAAAATTGATAATTAAGTAAATATTATAATCACAAATTTTTTGAAAATTTGGATTTTGTGCCATAAGTGTTAGGTGACGGTTCTAGATACCTATAAAAAATATGTTAACCTTCCAAGAAGCATACATTGTGATAAAAAAATTAAATAATGTTTTTCCAAAAACTGTTGCAATTGGTACAATTGTTGCGTTTCACCACATTTTACGAAAAAAACTAAATTTACAAAATATAGCATTAAAATAAAAAAAAACTACTAAATTTAGAAATGATCTTTTACCATTAAAATTATAAATACGCAACAAACTGACACAGATCTAGCAATTATGTAACCTGGCAAAAGGTAATAGAAACTGGAATAATTACAAAACAATGTTGACATAACTTTGCGTCAACAATTATACGATTCTAGCTTAACAATCAAACGCCTAGAAATGATGTTTAAGAGTCGCAAAAACCACATTAGTCCTGGACTCGTGTTGTTTCTGCACAGACTTTAAAATTTTGTTGTTTCGTCTGACAACACATTCTTTACGGTATCTGAAATTTCGTCCAGTGAGACTTCTATACCTAGTAAACAAGCAATGGGTACTAGCTAAGCCTGGCCGCGGTAGGTTTGGGGTCCCTCAGGTGAGACAGGTATGAGAATTAAGTAAATTTTTAAAGTATTTTACGGCGTCTGCCGTTTTAATATGTCATAATATACTTCTAGAAAAATTGAAAAATAAATATGGATGCTGATTTTGAAGGTTGCAACATCCTGGCAGCCACTTTTCAAAATTCGGAAAAAAAAATTTTAAAGTATTTTACGGCGTCAGCCATTTTAATATATTATTTATTGAACTATTTTAAGCTAATATTGAAAATGGCTGACATTTTTTACGGTTGTAACTATCCGGTTTACAGCGAAACATTACCTGCAGTCTATGCTTAGAAAACATGTGGTATAGTAAGAGTAGTAGTTTATGCTCTCTCTCTCTATTTCTTTAGTCAAACATTTTCTCCTTTTATGTTAGGGCTGAGTGGTGGGAATTTAGTTCCTTTTACGAACACAACGGTTTACGGACAAATATATTTTATCCAACACTTACATATAATATCTACATAATTGATCAGATTTTGAGGATATAAAGTGTACTATAAGTCACTAGTGAGCTAAAGTACCCTTTAGCTCACTAGTGAATTATAGACTTTAGCTCACTAGTGACTTATACTAATTCTTTATTACTTCCAACAATACAAAATTTTGTTGCTGGTGTTGACAATGACAAGTAACAAATAATGGATGACGTTTTCAAATTATTTTCGATATTAAAAACGATTTATACGAAAGTGTTGGATAAAATTTTGTATTAGACACGTGAGTTATTACATATAAGTCACTTAAGAAGTTCAGTATGGCTGATAGTTTAAAGTGTGTGATTTGTGCGTCGGAAAAAGACGAAAAAGTGCTTTTATTTTCTGAAGAAACTTTAAAAAAGTGTCAGCGTATTCTAGACTTACGAAAACATCATAACCTAAAATACAAAGATGTAATTTTACCTTCAGATCTTTATGATTGTGGATATCATCGCAGTTGTTATCGGGTTTTCACAGCTTTAAAGACAAAGTTTTATGAAATGAAAGATACAAAAAAAAAAGATGTTGCGCCATCAACATCTCAATCTAATAAGTTATCAACGGAATCACTATCTGTTCAGCAGCCGTCAACGTCAACAGATATTTCTATGATTGCTGAAACTGTGACTCAAAATGTTAACTTATCTTTAGATTCATCTGTACTAGACGAAGTTGTAATAGAGGGTAATAATTCTCAACTGGATACATCGTTGGAAGCAAGCTTTGTTACAGATTCTGATGTATTAAATTCACCAACGGATAATTTAGCTGCAGAAAATGAAAGTCCAATCGTAAAAGGTAATATTTGTTTTTTTTGTGAGAAAAAAATAAAAAATTTCATGGTAAAATAGAAAATTTGCGCAGTTGTAATAAAGACCAATTTCAAGAAAGCATTATGAAGAATCTTAAAATTAATTCAGACTATTACAATGAAATGTTGGATAAGCTGCAGAATATTACGAGCAATAAAATATATTACCATGAAAAGTGCCGAACAGACGCCAGAAACAAAAAAAATTACAAAAAGTCCTGTTAAAACATCGTGGCATATTTCCCGTGAATATCACCAAACTGTTTTTCAGGAAATATGCACTTTGATCGAAGAAAATGTAATTAAAAAAGGACGTTGTTATTTTCTTTCATTTCTGCATAGGCAATATATCGATTATTTCAGCGAGTTAAGTAATGATATGGGACATACCTTAAGTTCAGTAATTTCATCACAATATTTAGAAGAAAAGATTCGTGTTCAATTTGCTGGGAATATTCAAATACTACAATCAGGTCATAAAAAGTAATTGCACCGAAAGGCATTACTTCTATAGATGAATCTTTATTTGCTCATTTAAAAGAAAGAGACATTTTACAAGCAGCAGCCTCGATTTTACATAAAGAAATAATGAACATTGAAAAATCAAAGCTCCCAGATAATTTAAATAGTCAGAAATTAATCCAAGGTGAATGTTCAGTCCCATCAATCCTATCAGGTTTTGTGGCTTCAGTTATTGGAAGTTATTTTCGCAAACGACAACAAAGTGAGAGTTTCAAACGTCACGTCAATTCTGTGAGCCAAGACTTAATTTATATGACTCACAATGGAAATCTTAAAACTCCCAAACATATATGTTTAGGTATCACTTTGAAAAGTCTCACTAGCAGCCGTAAGGTAGTTGATATCATCAACCGCTACGGACATTGCATTAGCTACAATGCGATTGAAGAACTTGAGACTGAAGCTACTTATACATCGACTTCTCGAGCTGGACTGTGTCCAGAAATCATCAATAGAACTGATAATTTGTCGGTGGGTATTGCATATGATAATTTTGATAGATTTGTTGATACGAAAACCGGCAAAGATACTCTTCACGATACAGTAGGGATAATATATCAAAACATCGATCCTACCCTTGAAAATATTGAAGAAATTGAAGATGTAGATGATTTGCGAGAAATCCATTCTAAAAGACGTCGAAGACGATTTTTTGAAGCAATTGATCCAGAATTACCGTTCTTTCCAAAAAAAAGTAAAATGAGCAGTGGTTTTCAACCTGAAGTTTCTGAAAGAGAAGAACAAAATATTATCATCCATGAAGATCTGTACAATCGTATCGATACTGTTTGGATGCTTAGCCATGCTGTACATTTACCAGATATCCCAATGTGGGCAGGTTTTAACAGTGCTGTAACAAAAGATGACAGTCCTCAGCAATTAATTTCTTATCTCACTCCAATCAATGCATCTCCAACAGCTCACCCAGTAGTTTTAGAAACAATGGAGCAAAGTATGAAAATTTTAGAAGAAATCAACCAACCTTACATGCAAGTAACATACGACTTGGCTATAGCAAAAATCGCTTTTCAAATTAAAGCCACTGAGACAAGTAAAAAATTTTCCAAGTTATTTATACATTTGGGTTCTTTTCACATCATGCTATCTTATTTTAAAGCTATTGGGAAATTCATTGATGGCTGTGGACTGTCAACAATTATGGTTGAGAGTGAGTTGCTTGCGAGTGGGTCTGTAGCAAGTTTTTAGATGGCAAACATTTTAACCGGTGTAAGAGGTTACATCCTATGATGGCCTTAGGATTGCAAATTCTTCATTTCCGATCTTTCTTGGAACATGAAAAAATTGAAATATCAGATGATATATTTCAAGAATTGCAAAGATTGAAATCTTGCCAAACACCAATATTTTTTATTCACGACGAAAAACTCAAAGAATTATGTGCAAATTATGCTAAATTTGAAGAACAAACTCTCCATGGTGATTTTGGTAAAACTGCTCAGTTTTATATGGTGTACGTAAAGCTTGTATATTATTATTTAACTCTTAGCAGAAGTATTCGTTTGGGAGATTTTGAGCTATTCAAAAATATTTTACCTAAAATTACAAACTTATTTTTTTCATTTAATCACCAAAATTATGCAAGATGGACGGTTACATATCATTACAACCTTATGAAAGTTGCTTCAACTCATCCAGGACTAGAAGAAGATTTTAAAAAAGGGTTCTTTGGAATTAAACGTACGGGAAAACCATTTTCGAGGCAGCCGATTGACTTAACTCTAGAGCAAACGATCAATGCGGATGCTGCTAGGCGACTAACTGGAATCACTCACTTGACAGATTCCATCGCAGCTCGTCAACGTTGGGCTCGTAGTCATGATATTCGATCAACTATTATCACCCACGTTTTGGAAGAGATAGGCATTAATAAAAAACAAGATATTTCAGCAGAGTTACAGCCATCAAACATCAAAAAAGTTGCGAGCAACTGGAAAAGTTTGTAAAATCTTTTGATCAATACATCAATCCATTTAGTCCCCAGTTACCTCCGAATCAATTGTTTAACATATCATCTGGTAAAGCTGCTTCAACTCAAGTAGAAGACTTTCTTCTGAACGTTGAAAAGATTGGTGATGATCTTCGCAAAGCATTCATTTCTGAATGTTCATTAGATATTAACCGGTTTGATAAAACAATCAAGAAAATACCAATTCACAATTTTTCAAGTCAGATAGAAAAAAAAACCGTGAAAGTTGGTGGAAAAAATCAAGAAATCAAAATACAGCGGGATTTATTTGGACGCATGTTGGGGCTATCAATGGACTATAAGATCGATGTCCTCAGAATTTTATCATATCCGATAACTCCTGTGCCTCTTTCTCTATGCCACTTGGACGGAGGAATTCACAAAACAGATAAGTCAGCGCTTGCTAAATCTCTTGAGGCAAAAATCGACCATGATCCACCAAGTCACGCTGATGTATATTTGATTGACGGTTTCTTTATTCTACATGCTATGAAAGAAGTACCCAGGACTTTTGGTAATATTTCAAAGAAATTTTTGCAAATGATTACTAAATTTTCAGCATCCAGAATAGATGTTATCTTTGATCAATATTGGTACCCTTCCATCAAAGACAACGAGCGGAGTCTTCGACACGAAGCACCACTAATTGATTACTCGATTTCTGGACCAGACCAAACCAGACCAAGTGACTTTACGAAAGAAATGCGAAATACCAAATTCAAGGAAGCTCTTATTGAATTTTTCACTACACATTGGGCAACGGATGATGTTGCGCCGTTTATTGGAAATAAATTGATCCATTTGAGTTTCAAAAATTGTTATTCATATAGATCCAATGACGGCAAAGTCGAGTCAAGTATCGTCGAAGATTTGTGTTGTAAATCTCATGAAGAAGCAGACAGTAAAATTGTTTTCCATGCTTGTAGCATTATTGATCAGTCTAATATTGTTATTAGAGGTTCAGATACTGATATTTTAATAATCATGCTGGGCAATATGGTTAATTTGAAAAATCCTTCTTCTCACATTTGGATGCTAACCGGGACAGGAAACAACGAAAGGTTTATTGATGTCAGCAAAATATATACCGAACTTGGTCCACTTCTAGCTAAAAGCTTAATTGGCTTCCACGCTTTCACTGGTTGTGATTTCAATCCAGCTTTTTATAATCGGGGCAAAAAAACCTTTCACGTTACTAAAAAATAACGTTGAATTTCAAAAAGCATTCGCTGCTTTCGGTGACATTGGCCTGACTGAGGATACCATACGTGAACTGTTTGATGTTATCCAGAAGTACACTTGCAGTATGTACAATGCTAAAAAATCCATCGATGTTGATGATGGGAGATTTCAGCTGTTCGTTAATTCCTACAAGGCTGTAGACATGAACGAAAATTTTAATAAAAAAGTCCGGAGCTTTGATGCAAGCTTGATCCCTCCGTGTAAATCTGAACTGTACCAACAAGTTTTAAGGACGCATTATATTTCCAGCATTTGGAAAAATGCTCATGCGAAAGAGCCCACATCACTGAATCCCCTTGAATATGGCTGGATGGAGATGGAAAACCGTTACGTATTTAAGTGGTTCGAAGGAGACCAACTTCCTTGCTTTGTCAGCGACTTGATTCTAAATCCTGAAGGTAATGACAGCATTGTAACATTTATTGTAACAGCATTTTAATTAATATAAGCTTATTTAAAAATTTGTATTTTATTTTTACAGAATCTGACTTGGTGGATGAAGATGACTTGACACTTTCTGAAGACGATTCCGAAGATGAAAATTAATTATAAAATATTTCATGATTATTTCATCGTTATACATTATTTCCAAAAATAAATATATTCTAATATGAATAATGAATATATCTAATTAATGTTTGATTTTTTTTACATCTTTATAATAATTTTATATTTATTACAGCCTTATAATGAACCTTTTTTCCTTATTATGCACATTTAAAGTAGTAGATATGTTTGTTTAATTGTATATTTATAAAATTTTTGCATTGACTAATTTAATTTTAATGTTATATAAATTTTACGAATGAGAAAATTATAACTGTGGATGAACATATGCACGGACTACAGGTAATGTTTCGCTGTAAACCGGATAGTTACAACCGTAAAAAATGTCAGCCATTTTCAATATTAGCTTAAAATAGTTCAATAAATAATATATTAAAATGGCTGACGCCGTAAAATACTTTAAAAATTTTTTTTCCGAATTTTGAAAAGTGGCTGCCAGGATGTTGCAACCTTCAAAATCAGCAGCCATATTTATTTTTCAATTTTTCTAGAAGTATATTATGACATATTAAAACGGCAGACGCCGTAAAATACTTTAAAAATTTACTTAATTCTCATACCTGTCTCACCTGAGGGACCCCAAACCTACCGCGGCCGGGCTTAGCTAGTACCCATTGCTTGTTTACTAGGTATAGAAGTCTCACTGGACGAAATTTCAGATACCGTAAAGAATGTGTTGTCAGATTTAAGCTGGCTCTTAGAATTCAAGTCGTTTTTTCATGGAATGTGCAATGTGGTCAAAACAAGTTTTGACATTTAATGTCAAATTTTTCAGAATATCCCAAAAAAAAACAGAAAAATTGTGAATTTTAAAGCCTAAATAATAGTAAGTTTTTATTTTTATTAGTTTTATTCCATTTATCTTGACAACGGTGGCAGATTTGCCACCGAAACGTCGATTTTTAATTATCTGTTTACTTGTTTAAAAATTTTTTTGGTTTTTAGTACTTTTAATTTTATTTTGGCGTGTACCCAAATAAATACCATCTATTAAATGAATCCGCCAAACTACAGAACATATCTTCAATTTAATATTTTTGTATTATCCTATTTTTGGCACTCTAGTTGTAATAATTTATTAGTTTTTTAAATTAGATATTCTTTAAAAGGGTAAAAGTAGGGTGAAAATAAAGTTTATTTAATTACTAAGTTTATTTTAAATATTAATACTAAATAGAAAAAATTGCTTTTTAATGTTTCAAAAATTATTAGAGCATTACTCTACAATTGTTTCGCCTTTCTAGGGCTTCATCAAAAGTACTTCGTATACTAAACTTAAAAAGAGAAATATTTACAAACAGAACCATTTAACACGTTTTTCCCAAAAAGGTCTATAAAATATTATTAGGGGTTTTATTATGCGGCCCAGATGTGGTAATAAATTTATTTATAATTGGCATATCTGCGAAATTTATTTGATCATTGGTAGAAAGAGTTGTATTGTCTATAAGTGATTTTTAATTTCTAGTTGTTCATATAAATTTAATTTTTTACCTTTGTTTTCTCTATGGAGTAGTTTAACATTATTAAGATCTATAAAGTGGTTTTGTTCTATACAATGTGTTGAAATGCCTGTGTTTTTTAAACCATTTAAAATTGATGTTTTGTGTTCTTTTATTCTGTTTTTATGCTCCTTCCACTTTGACCAATATATTCCGCATTACAGTCTGCGCAATTAACTTTATAAACCCCTGACATATCTAATTTTTCTGTTTTGTCTTTATTGTTAACTAATAATCTACCTAGGTTACTCTTATTTACAGACACAGTTTTACAGCCTAACTTATCTAGCCTATTGGATACATTATTGCTGATGTTTGGTATATAATTGATAAACTTAAAATTATTGTTTTTAGGTTCTGTAATACTATAAAACTCTTTAGCAATTAACTTTTGTTTTTTCTTTGTTAACAATTTATCAACAAGTGATTCTTTATATCCGTTGTTTCTTGCTATTTGTTTAATAATGCAGAGTTCTTTGTTAAAATTTGATTGACTTAATGGGAAAGTGACAAGTCTGTGAATTTAAACTATGAAAAGAAGATAATTCTTATTTTCCATGATTTGGTTCGATGCGTAATTTATTACCGTGTCTGTCGTCGTTGGTTTTCTGTAATATCGAATTCAATGTGGTTGTCAATATTTTTAATGTTTATATCCAAAATGTATCTCATTTTCAGTTCCTTTTTCCATAGTGAACTGAATGTTGCTATTTATTGAGTTTAGAAATGAAAACTTATCTTAATTTCTCTGTACTATTCCAAATGCAAAACATCGTCTACATATCTTTTCCAATAAAAAATGTGTTTAATTAGTTGATTATTAGAGTTAAATAAAACTTTTCAAATGAGCCATAAAAATTTCGACAATAAAGGAGAAATTGAGGAGCCCATAGGCAGGCCATCATTTTGTTTATAAAATTCACCATTAAATTTAAAAAGAATTTTGATTTAGGCATGTTCGAAATGCATTTTTTAATTTTGTTTTTGTTTTAATATCTAAGTTTGAGGCACCGATTAAGTTATTTAAAATTTCTATAACTTCTTTATTGGAATTGAGGTAAAAGACTTTACATCAAAAAAGAAACTAATTTTGAATTGTTTGGAATCGTTAGGTCCTTCAAAAATTTGATAAATTGAAAAGAATTTTTTATTGAGTGCGAGTTACCCAAGAGTGGTAAACCTTATAATATTACCTTTACACCGAAAGAAATGTCTTTGCTCGAAAAAAGTGTTTAAAATACTCTCCCTCATATGTTTAACAAACAGGAGCTAGAATCTTTAGCTGTAAACACAGAAATTGCAAATTAACTCGTTAGATAATATAACTATCGAAGATAAAATTGATTTAGCTAAATTGTTTAATAATATTAATATTCCAAATGGTAATAAAGGAGAAATTAAATGCATCATAAGTTTAAAAGATAAATTAGTTCAAAACAACTTAATTTCTTGCAAAGCAGACAAAGGTAACACGGTTAGCAATTTTAACTAAAATAGACTATATTAATAAGGTAGAACATTTATTAAAAGACAGCAATATAATTAAAATACCAAATGACCCCACAAACAAACATCAATCTGAAATTATTAAGATACTTAAAAAATAGTCTCATTATCACACAAAATCAACCATAGCAAGCTTAAAGTAATGAACCCTTCGACAATTCTATTATATGGTTTACCAAAATTCACAAAGAAAATAACCTCATTAGACCGGTCATTTCATATGTTAACGCTCCTGTTATAAACTTGCAAAAGATTTAAGTAAGATACTACCCGATTTAATAAATTTTCAGTCCCCGCACTCAATAAAAAATTTTTTAATTTATCGAATTTACGAAGGACCTAACGATTCCAAACAATTCAAAATTAGTTTCTTTTGATGTAAAAAGTCTTTTTACCTCAATTCCAATAAAAGAAGTTATAGAAATTTTAAATAACTTAATCGGTGCCTCAAACTTAGATATTAAAACAAAAACAGAATTAAAAAATGCAGTTCGAACATGCCTAAATCAAAATTCTTTTAAATTTAATGGTGAATTTTATAAACAAAATGATGGCCTGCCTATGGGCTCTCCAATTTCTCCTTTATTGTCGGAAATTTTTATGGCTCATTTTGAAAAAGTTTTATTTAACTCTAATAATCAACTAATTAAACACATTTTTTATTGGAAAAGATATGTAGACGATGTTTTTTGCATTTGGAATAGTACAGAGAGAAATTTAGATAAGTTTTTAAATTTTCTAAACTCAATAAATAGCAACATTCAGTTCACTATGGAAAAAGGAACTGAAAATGAGATAAATTTTTGGATATAAACATTAAAAATATTGACAACCACATTGAATTCGATATTTACAGAAAACCAACGACGACAGACACGGTAATAAATTACGCATCGAACCAATCATGGAAAATAAAATTATCTTCTTTTCATAGTTTAATTCACAGACTTGTCACTTTCCCATTAAGTCAATCAAATTTTAACAAAGAACTCTGCATTATTAAACAAATAGCAAGAAACAACGGATATAAAGAATCACTTGTTGATAAATTGTTAACAAAGAAAAAACAAAAGTTAATTGCTAAAGAGTTTTATAGTATTACAGAACCTAAAAACAATAATTTTAAGTTTATCAATTATATACCAAACATCAGCAATAATGTATCCAATAGGCTAGATAAGTTAGGCTGTAAAACTGTGTCTGTAAATAAGAGTAACCTAGGTAGATTATTAGTTAACAATAAAGACAAAACAGAAAAATTAGATATGTCAGGGGTTTATAAAGTTAATTGCGCAGACTGTAATGCGGAATATATTGGTCAAAGTGGAAGGAGCATAAAAAACAGAATAAAAGAACACAAAACATCAATTTTAAATGGTTTAAAAAACACAGGCATTTCAACACATTGTATAGAACAAAACCACTTTATAGATCTTAATAATGTTAAACTACTCCATAGAGAAAACAAAGGTAAAAAATTAAATTTATATGAACAACTAGAAATTAAAAAATCACTTATAGACAATACAACTCTTTCTACCAATGATCAAATAAATTTCGCAGATATGCCAATTATAAATAAATTTATTACCACATCTGGGCCGCATAATAAAACCCCTAATAATATTTTATAGACCTTTTGGGAAAAACGTGTTAAATGGTTCTGTTTGTAAATATTTCTCTTTTTTAAGTTTAGTATACGAAGTACTCTTGATGAAGCCCTAGAAAGGCGAAACAATTGTAGAGTAATGCTCTAATAATTTTTGAAACATTAAAAAGCAATTTTTTCTATTTAGTATTAATATTTAAAAAATGTTTCACAAGAAACCAACTGCGGATACAATTCAGTTTATTTAAAAGTTTATACCATTAAATAATATTTTAAATAAGTTATGTGTATTTTCTAAAATTGGTCTGAAATTAAGTCGAAAATTTAAAGTTGATCCTACATTTCTCAAAATTTTATCACATATATGTATGTAGGAATGTGTTTAGCAAAAATCTTTAATGATAAGAAATTCGCATTATTTCAGTGATCTGCAGCTCCGTTAAAACATAGGGTTACCTTGAAGATTTTACTGGTCTTAAATAAGTCAAAAAAATATATATAATTTTATTTTGTTTAAAATTTAAAAGCTTTAAAAAATATTTGATGTAAAGTTTTTAAAAGAAGTTATGTTCTTTTCATTAAAAAAATAATGTAAGTTTATTCTACGTTTTTAAGCAGTATGCGTTATATTTTAAAAGTAGAAAAAAATAAAAAAGATTTAAAATAAAAAAATAAAAAAAAATAAAAAAACCCGCGTTCCCTCCGGACCTTTTAATTTCTTTTATAAGAATGATGTTTCAGCTTTATAACCAATACAAATTTGGTTGCCCATTTTTGCCTATTAATTTAAAGTATTTACTATACAATCAATCATTTCCTTGGTAAACATAATTTATTATTACCATGCATTATCTTATACGGAATAAAATATACATTAGGTAGTGGTTGTAATAATAATGCATTCATTACTTTTTTTGTAGTTAGGTGTATTTTATACGACATTTCATTGTCAGAAATTTCAGAAAATGTTACCAAATATATACTGAATTAACACCAATGAACGAGAGGAAGTTTGTACGACTACAAAATAATTTCAATAACATGTGAAAGTACAGAAAATAACAAAATTGTAAACAAAATAACACATTTTTACAATAAATGCTGAAAATGTAGTTTATTATATTCTAAACATTTTAGAATGTGCTTTTGTATGATCGTCAAATATTTCATAAAGTTCCCTGGAAACTGCCTGGGTGCAATGTCCAGTTGAAACCACGAATTCCTATATTCCTCTAAAGACAAATTATCGACAGAATCGTAATAGTCATCATTAGTATTTCAAGATCTCTCTCAGCATTGAGTGTGTCATCATAAATAAAAAAGCTATCTTTAAAATACAGAAAACATTTACTTTAAATTTTTCTTAAGACCCCATTTCTTTTGTTACATGAGGATTATGGTCAGCTCAAAAATGCTTAATTCATTTTATTTAAAATCCCATCCCTCGTAAATTTTGCTTCGTCGCTCCAAATAATTTTTGACAAAAATTCTGGATCCTCCTGTGTAAATATTAAAGTGCAAAAATGCACTCTACGTTCAAAGTCTTCCGCTTTAAGGGCTTGAACTTTAGTAAATTTATACGGATACATTTCGTGATTTTTCAAAATTCGTTGTACTGAAGCATATGATACACCCAAATCTTCTTCTGCACTACGAATTACAGCTTCTGGATATGCATAAAAATATGGTAAAACGTTAACAATATTGTATTCATTTGAAGTAACAGGTTTTGGTAATGTTGGAGGCGCTTTTAAATTTGTGCCATTGTTAATGAAATTATTTTGTAGTCGTACAAACTTCCTCTCGTTTATTGGTGTTGGTTCAGTATACATTTGCTCACATTTTATGCAACTTCTGGCAATGATTTGATCACACTGTTCGTGTAATATAAATAATTTCATAAGAACTTTGTTTGAATAATCAATATTTGCGTGGAAGATTATACTTAACATCGTCAATCCCTGTTTATAAGTTACTTATAAAATTCAGCAAACTCATAAGCTCATGGTTACTTAAAACTAAATAATTTAAAAAATATTTTTTTACAAAAAAGCGGCTTTATTAAAAAACCTGATGATTTAGGTATAGGGACATGATATGTCTTCTTAATGCGTTCTTCTTCATCTTTTATTTTATTGAGTAATATACAAGAGTTTTCATTTAAAAAAATAATCTTTTGAGCCCTTTTAGGAATATCGGAAATAATGGTCATTTTAGCACGCCCTGTATAATATGGAGTCGATTTCTTGGTGTAAATTAAATACATCGTGTCTGTCTAAACGACAATAAAAAAAAACATCAACTTTTTATGAATTGAGAGAACTAATTTACTTAAGTTTAATTAGGGCCATGTTTTGCACCATATTTAACACAAATTATTTTTTATCTTGAAAACCAATAGAGATAAGTTTAGGGCAACATAAACAAAAAAGTATTATAATTAAAGGGCAAATATAAAAACTTGGTAATATAGGGGTGTTCCATTTAAAATAATAAAGTTTCTAGGACTTTTTGATAGAAGCGGCAACGTCGCAATGCTGAAAATATTTTAGATCGATAGAACAGGTAAGAAAATATAAGATGCTAAATTTTCAGAAAAATTCAGCGTTCCGTTTTTCATAAACGTCTAACCTACCATTGACCATACACCACAATTTCTCTGTTTTTTACATTAAGCTAAATTTATCACGCTTTTTTAAGTTTTTGCTTTTTTACATCGCATCCTTACGAGTATTAATTTTTTAAGTTGTATGCTAATAGTAACAATTACCAGTGCTACATATAAGTGCTTTTAGAACATCTGTCTATATTTTCATTAGGGTAAAACGAAAAAAGTTTTTTCCCAAAATATTTTCATACAGTCTTCAAAATGTGTCTCTTGATATATGTTTAGTCTCCTCATTGGGTTTAAAGTTTCCAAAATATGTGAATATTATTGGTTTTTTTCGACTAAATTAAAAAATCCAGGAATACATATTTAACATAAAGCCTTAATTAAGCCTAATATGTTTATTATAATTCCTGAGGCCAGAAAAAAAGTCTTTATAATAAAAAACATTTTAAACTTTTTAGGGGGTACCTTTTGAAGAGTCACGAATATGTATACCGCCATATATGGAAGCGGTGCTTTAATACAGCCTGTCAATGTCAACCAGGGACTATTGGGATGCACTAAAAATGATTTTTTATAGCTTAATTTGTATGCCTGAAGGTCTCTTCAAGCATGTCAAAATTGATAGCCTATGGGTATTTTTGATTAAATATAGCGCGGTGGTAATAATACCATTTGGCAACTTTTATGGTGGTACTGGCGATAACTTGCATTGTTGGAGGATACTGAAATGATGTCTAAAAAAGTTCACCAGGTACAATAGATTACATGTAGATCAAAAGAACTAGAGTGTCTCAATGGAAGGCTTGTACGACTGCATTAACTAATGTTTGGGGAATCGTCAACTTTTTCGCTTTCTCTAACTGCTTCGATAGCTCGGTTAAATGACACACTACTTTGTAATAAAATAAAATTCATTTACAGCTGTATGTACAAGTTGTATAAAAGCGATTTGGCGGCTTATATACTAAAACTATAATAATGTTATTCGAAGGACCACTTAGCTTTTTTACCAAGAAAGGGTAATTGTAAGTGCTAAGTTACTGTATATTCACGAATACTCGCGCGACAATAACTTAGCTAATAAATGAGAGAAAGTATGTAGTTTAAACAAAAATCCAAAATAGGAATAATAAAATTAACTTGCAAAATGCAAGCATAAAAGAGGGTGAAGAATAACGTAAAGCAAACTAACTTCACCCGATAAAACCGACTCACTCGTCTTGATTGAGTTAATACTGTTTTTGTTTCTTTAAAGCGCCATAACTGCCCTCTTTTCAAGTGGCTGTAACCAGGCCTATCCCTATAACTTGAGAGCAGAAATGGCTTTTTTTGAAAACACATGGTGCAAAGCGAACATTGACACTTGTGAACCCTCCTTTCTTAGAATCTTACATAAAACAGGTCACAGTTTTCATTTGTAAGGCAATAGTTAACTTTTTAAATAGCTAAAAAATAATAAAATATATATAAAAAAAAAAATAATGTGCTAATTTCCAACAACTTACATGCAGAGACTACCAGTATTCTTTGGTGGTCGAAAATATTACACAAATAATTGTGATACCTATATCACAAAAAAAACGCATTTTGGAAAATATATTTCTGTTCTACGTTAATTTTATTCGAATACTTGGGGCAGTTTCACCAGAGACCAAGACTTTATTTTCTAGATAAACCGGTTTTTCTTTAAAAAAATTGACCTATTTAGTTTTATAGCAGTTATGTCAGATGACAGTGCTACGGATTTAAGAGAAAAGTGTAAGATAATTTATTTAATTTAATAAAATAAAACAAAAATATACTTTGTTCATAGTCACTTTAATTAATTAATTAAAGTGACTATGAACAAAGTATATTTTTGTTTTATTTTATTAATTTAAAATGTACGGTCACAAAGTAACGGACGAAACCATAAATTCTTTATAATTTATTTACTTAGAAATGATTAAAAACGCTAATTAACTTCATTGCGGCAGGATCCCAGAAGAATAAAATATGATAATAATATATAACAAAACCAGGAACCTCCAAAAGCCTTAATATTTTTAAGGGCGTTTTCGTTTTTTTGGTAAAAAATATCCTTATCCGTTTCTCATAGATTCGCAGCAGTTCCATCTGATCCAACTACTATAAAATCGAATACGTCAAATTTTTTAAGAAAAAAAACATTAAATAAAGGTAACCTAAAACGCTTATGTATTTACTTAGTAACCATTTTTAATTTTTTAAATTTATTACTTTTTTATTATATTATGCAGTTGGGTAAAATAAACTGCTTTTATGATTCTACCATAACTTCTAACCTTTGCTGTACGCAACCTACCTGGATTTGGCATAACTGCTCATCCGAAATTCACAAACCCGTAAACTGATAAGTGGCCAGTTTTTCATTATGGTCTGTTGGCATCACAGCAGGTGTTAAACTAACTTTTACCATATACACCTAGATGTTGCACTTTTTATCTTCTTATAACCTATTGGGCTTGGCGAGATAGCGTGGACCGTCCGAATTTACTCCCTTGGTTTTGACAGGAAGTATAATTTAGACGATGACGGACATAGTCCGGGTGTCAGCAATGTACAGCGGTTATGATAATTTCCAACAAGGTTGAAACACATATCACCGTCTTCATTGTGACCCGGGGTTATCCATTTATTTGGAGACTCTGTAATTTTAAAGTAACCAGCCAAAGCAGCCAAAGTAGTCGCTTCTAACAGGTGAATTAATCATTAAGGAGCCTTTATGTCCCAGAATTAAAAATTTATTTGTTTATTAGTTTTACTATCTTAGACGTACTATAATCTAAAATAATGTACAGTTTTAGGCCCCAAAATGACATTTGTATACAACTACAGTTAGTAAAATAATATCGGGGTACTAGAGTAGGAAAAGTAATTACCGAGCAAATGTTAGCTGGGTAAATATAACCTAAAAGAATAAACAATAATAAATTTGTAACTAATTATATTTGCAACTGCGATTCGTAAAATATAAAAAAAAATTTAGCACATTTTAAAAGCTCGTGCGTGCAGAGGCATAAACATAAAACTTAAAGAAATATTAGTTAAATTTGGTGTGAAATTTTCTACCGAATACTACACGTGCTTAAATTATTCCAGGATTTTTTTCTGGACCACAAATAATATTTTAAGAGAATTTTTACAATATAGGTGGCACTAAAAAAAATCTAGAAATAAATTTACCACTAGTGGTATTTCTGGTGGAAATTCCCTACTATTTTTTTATCAATCAACTTAATTTTAGTTGCGTTACCATAACAAATAACAACATAAAGCGAATTACAGTGTAATTTTTTATAATATCATAGAATTTGTTTTTTTTCATGCCTGTCATTTACATACAGAAATAAAGAAAATGGTATTTTCTATCAGTTGTAGTATCTTAAACGTACCGTATTATAAAATACTGGTCCGTTTTAAGTCCCCAAACGACATTTGTATACAACAACAATTACTAAAATAATATTCTAGGACTGGAGTAGCAGGAGTAATTAAAGAGCAAACGAAAGCTAGGTATGAGTCGAAAACAATCCAAATATAATTTTTCTATTAGCTGTAGTAATATAAATTTAATATTATATAAAGAATAAACAATGTTAAAGTCTAAAATTATATATATTTGACCCTAAATTCAAAAGGATCTAGGTGCCATTTAGGTATTTAAAAGTTATGGGTAAAAAACATTGAATAATCTCTATAATGGTACATGAGATACACTATGAATATCCCTACCTTTTAGCAGTGGCTCTTATCGATGGCATGAAGAATCCTCTTAATATCGTTAGGCTTTGTATAGAAACCTTTTTAAGCAAAATTAAATTTTGGCATTTTTACACTTTTTGAAGTTAAGGTCTTTAATTGGTAAAAGAAAAAATATTTAGTTTTTGTTACATTTAAGAATTTTGTGTCATAGGCACGAATATAAAAAAATAATGTTATCTAAAATCAATTTGATGTGAAATTTTCGTACCGAATACCACACGTGCTTACATTATTTTAGGACAATTTTTCTTGGATACAAATATTTTAGGATAATTAATCATAATTTTAAAAATATTCGTGGCCTTGAGAAGTTTCCGAAAATAAATTAAGCACTAGTGGAATTACAAGTAAAAATTTGTGTAAATCCCTTGCATTGTTCGACTTAAACTGTTGTGGTTTTGCACACGATTTTCTCGTTGAGTAAAACTGGTCACGAACTAACAAAGTATAAAGAAACATGTGCATCTGCTTTTGTACAACATTAACTAAAAGATAACAATACCCCATTGTCAGAGATAAATGTTTAGGCATGGATTTATTTTAAATATAGATGTGTACTAAACTACTGAATTTAAATTAACCGTTTTTAGGTATAGTACAAAAAAATGTAGATAGCTAGTTAAAATAGATTCATTTTATTGATTTACCAAACGACTTCTTTTTAACATGGTATTTAATTCATATATTTGAAATATTATGCTAATTTTTTTAGCATGTTTTTAAAAGACTTGTACTGCGCCGATTTATACTGTGACGTAAGATTTTGGAAGACATAGGGCCACTTTACGTCACTTGGACAAATATACCATATGGAACTATCTTCTTGGACTATAAGACCGGTGGACCATAAAAACTATGTTTTAATTTTTAAAAACTAACGTAACTTATTTAAGTACGGGCATGCCCCCCACTAGGGGTAGCCCGTACGGGACTAACTAAAACTTTAACTTTTTACTTGACTTCACTTCTACGCTCTACTACCCCTGCCTCTTCTATATCTTACTTCTCTTACTCTCCCCTTTTTTACATTGTATTGTCCTTAAATACAGAATTAGTAGGTCTTTGTTTTCAGTTTAACCCGGTTAACATTAATTTTAAATAATATTAGTTTATTATCAGTTTATAATTCTTACGGTTTTAGACCTTGAGATATCACGACTTGTTTTGCTTGTATTTATTAAAAATCCCAATGTTAAGTAACCTAATTAAAATGTATACTTATTATAAAATTTTCAAAATGTATATTTTAAAAATTCCTAAAATGTATAATTTTTTATGTTATAAGCAAGATGCCAGGGCCCCAGACCCTACTTATTTTCTCAAAAATAAAATATATTTTATGTTTTACCCATCTATTATTGATCTGTAATACCTTAGAAACGGAATATGTTATGGTAGCAATAATACCTGCTATCACACCTAGGGCAATATAAGCGGGCATTATGATAATGCCCGCTTATAATGCCCTATTGCGCTAATATGAAAATTTTATTGCTTATCCAATTTTATTTCTCTCACAATAAAGATCAAGTTTATACAAAAAATAATTTTTCTTTAAACAATACTGAAAATTAAACTTTATTTCCAAAATAAAAATTACAATTTTGAAAGGTCCCCGAAAATGTAGCTGATCCCACTATAGAATGGTCGGTGTTTTTTGTCATGGTAGCAGCGGTGGCAGCACTAACGCTATTTTGTATAGAAGAACAGTCCAATAAAGAATTTTTAATAGTCGATACGGAATTAACCTCGGAATTAACTGAATTGGCAATCATTTTGGCTACTTTGTTTTTGGATGAAATACTTTCTTCTATATATCCTTCAGCTACTGAAGAGCTTTTACATTTCCCACGTTGTTTTAGCGTTTCTAATGAAGCACCTGCCTCAACAAGTAAAGTTGACGATGTGCAACGCAAACAGTAGCCGGTGTAAGCTTCTGCATTATCCAATTTTAAAAATTTTGCAATCAATGTTGGTACGCTTCCTATTGTATTTTTTCCAATGGGTTGTACTGTACATCGACCCTTTTATAGGTAAGAAAGAATCTTCGCTCCTTTATTTCAGCTGGTGTTAATGTTGTGTACTTTTTATTAAATTTAAAGGGCCTAAGTCTTCTTCAATGATAGTAAAACTTTTTGAAGTTGAAGTTTTAGTTTCTGGTACCTTTATAACCAAGACTGTTCCTCTATCTTCAATGTCATCAATAGTCATTTTGACCAACTCATCTCGTCTTAAACCTCCAAAAACACCCATTACCAATATGACTTTGTGTACCAAGTAGATATCATAAGGAGCCTTCTTAATAAATTTTAATATTTGTTCTCCTTCCAAAACTTTAGACTTCTTCGGGACGTATCCTTTCGACTTAACTTTTAAAAAAGATATGAGACGATGGTATTGCGAAATGTCTATATTTTCATAGACCATCAACGTAGACCTTAGGGTGGAATACTTGGTCCAGAGAGAGTTCGGACTTTATTTTTCAGACTAAAAGAATAAAGTTTGTTAAACATATGTATTAAAATAAAATCAATAACTTACCAGTTCCTGAAAATATGCCATTAAAACGGTTTCGGTTATTTGAAGAATTGCGTTCGCATCTTTCCAAATACCAAATATGCCATTTACCCCGATCATACTGTTGCTTTGATTTAACTATCAAAAGATTTTCGGTCGCTTTTATGGCCTTTTCTCTTATATTTTTGGAATTTCTTCCATTTTAAGCAAATCGTTAAATAAAAATGCCAACTGACTAACTGATAGAAACATCAAAGTCAAACTTAACACCAGTCATTATCTACTTACGTACACAGGTACAGGTGCAATTTATTTTTATATTGCGAATAAATAATGTAATTAGTCATTGAAAAACTCTTTTTGGGTAAAACATAAAGCATTGTATGCACCACGGGCTTTACTGGACTATAATGCCCATCAGGTCGAAATATTCAGGGCATTATAGTCCTAGTATAGCTTAGTGACTTATTGTTCAAAAATGGCTCGATACTTCGGTTTTTGAGTAGAAGCAAATGCTTTATACACTGAATAAAGTATGTCAACATTAGTAGATTTTTGAACAGACCCACCTCAAAAAGTCCTGCTGGCACCCCCACCCCCTCAAAGTTGGTTAAGGGATTGATATAGTTTTTTCATAATATCTTCTAAACGGTAAATGATAAAAAGCTGATTTTAGTGTCGTTAGATAGAGCAATTCTGCGTAATAGTAATAATAAAAATTGTATTTTTGTTGATTTATCTACAACAAAAAATGTTGGAGGGTAGCATCAACACGGCACTTTTTACGATATATCTTTCAAACCATTCACCAAATAAAAAAAATATAAGATACAAAAATAAAGGCCAAGGTTTTCCCTATCGAATGGTGTTATTGTACGATTATCTTTTAAAATAAAGCTACCAGTGGCGTACAAAAGTAGCACTACCCCAGTTTAATACCTAAAAATAGAAATTTTTAATGTTATACTTTTAATTTTTTATAATACTTTACTTTAGTTTTATTAATTTAAAATTATTTCTTATTCTGCATACTAGTAATAATAAATATTAAACGGCAAAAAATCTGGTAAATATTTATGCAATTGTAACCTACACAGTTACAATGTGTAGCACTATAGGCGCCAGGTACACGTAGCAGTAAAACTAGCTCCATTTTTCTAGCAAATATTGTGCAGTATTTAATATTAAAGTTTATTATTTTTTAATACTTTTGTAGCAAAAATTACTTACCACATTTTCAATACTACTATAATGTAGTCAAGATTCATATTTGGTTACTGTTGTTAGCTACTATCATTCACTTATAACACTTTTGGACTCGTTGATTTTCATAACAGAAAATTATTGACAAACATTATACTTAGAACGTCAATAATAAAAATATTTAACACAATTTTTGTGCTTCACTCTTATAGCACACAACGCCTTTTGATTTTTTTTCCGTGTACATTTCTGTCTTTTTGGTAAGACACTACAACAAAAAAGTTGGAGGGGATATTCATTTTATTATTTTTATTATATATTTTCCAAACCGTTCACTTAACGAAAAAATTACATGACATAAAAAACAAGAGCAAGAACTTTTTCTATCAAACATGTATAACTTTAAATATTACCTTTTTAAATAGAGCTACAAATCCAAGCATGTTTTTGTTATCTCTTTATTTGTATTAAAATAAAGAGGTATGTATGGCAATTATTGTTTTTTTGTGCAAAATTTTTATAACGATTGGTAAATAATTTTGTTAAATTACGTAAAAAACAATATAATACCAGAAAATAAAATCATAGTGTGTACAATTGCCCAGGAAGTATTGGATAACCTAACTCAAAATAATTTAACAAAGATTCCAATTTGCAATCATGAGGAGGCGGACACACGAATTTTCGTTCATGCATACAGTTGCATAAAAACAATAAAAAATATATTAATCGAATCTGTCGATACCGATGTGTTGATTTTAGTAATTTTTACCAGTACAAAAATTAAAATCAAGACTTGTGGATTGAGTTTGGTACTGGTAAAAATGTAATACATATTTCGTGTATCGAAATTGCTAAAAAAATCAATGAAAAAAGTCTAGCCCTTTCTTTTCTTCATTCACTAACCGGTTGCGATACCACGTCCTCCTTTTATGGAAAAGGAAAAAAGTGTTTGGTAAGCTTGGGAATCTTTTCCGGATTTAATGCAGCATTCAAAAAAACCTTCATCTCAGCAATTCCGTGTGATCTCAAAATTTGTTATAACCATTTACGATAAACATTCTGATAGTAGTAACATTGATATTTGTCGAATGCAACTTTTTGCCCAAAAAACCGAACGGTTGAGAATTTACCCCCAACAATGAATGCTTTAGCACTTAACACATTAATCGATGCATTTATCAAGCAGGATTTGTTTGGGGTAATCTCTGCCAACCAGTGGTTGAACTTCCATGTCCATCTAAATGGGGATGGATTTTAGAGAGTACTAAATGGACACCACTGTGGACCACTTTAAAAAATGAGAAAATATCATCTGATACACTGTTAAAATGTAAATGTAAGATGTGTGGCACAAATTGTACAAGTTTTTAAAAAAAATTAAAATGTACCCAGTTATGTTTATGTGTGGAATGTTGTAATTAGGTATTTTAGGTTGTGTAATAATGTATTTGTTTTTATTGATGTCATATACAGTGTGTCCCAGGATAGGTGTTACAAGAGGACAAATGGAACAAAAATTTTGAATTTTAAAACGAAATTTTGGGCAAACTGGTCGCATGGTTCAAAAGTAATAAGTACAAAACTTTTCTCTAATTGGTATTATACAGGGCGAGTTAAAAAATTGACAAAAATATTTTTTTATTTAACGTGTTTAACTTTAAATTTTGACATAAAATTTAGTTCTCTACAAGATTTACCTATACAATTTTGTCCTATTTTTAAAAATAAAGTTACTTTACTCTTGGTCATTTTTCATATTTTTGGTTTTAACCCGCCCTGTATATTATAAACTGAAATAAAAATTTTATTTATTAGTTTTGGACCATGCAACCAGTTTTCCCAAAAGGATGATAAAAAATTCCAAAATTTTTGGTGAATTTGTCCTCTTGTAACACCTATCCTGGGACACACTGTATAATCCATATTTGTTGTTATCTTTATAATAAAAAGTTATTATAATACTGTTGTTATTTATTTAAAAATATAATGAATCAAATTATAAAACAAAAGAAATAAGTAAATATAATATAAAGTATAATTATTAATTAATAAATCTAAAGTGAAAAATAATCTTTTAAAATTAATAGCATATCATTAAATATTTCGATTTATAGGTACTTTACTGGTGTAGTACTAATTTGGTACGCCACTGGTAGCTTTATTTTAAGAGTCTAAATAATAACTTTGGGGTTAGTTGTTTATGTTGTTTTTTTGCTAATGGTTTGAAAGATATATGGTAAAAAGTGCCGTATGGATACTCCCCTTCGACTTTTTTTTGTTGTAGGGCCTAACAAAAAAACCAAAATATTATTTTTAGTATTACTATTATGCGCAATAAGCTAATATTACCAATTAATATAACTAAAGTAAGAAATATTTTGAAAAAAAAAGTATAACATTAAAATTTTTTATTTTTAAGTAACTACCATACTGGTGTAGTGCTACTTTTGTACGCCACTGGTAGCTTTAATTTAAAAGAAAATAGTATAATGTTATACACCATTCGATAGGAAAAACTTTGGCCTTAATTTTTTATGTCTTGTATTTTTTTTGTTTGGTAGACGTTTTGGAAGATATATCGTAAAAATTCCTTGTGGATGCTCCCCTCCAACTTTTTTATATTGGATATTCTTACGTAATAAACAAAAATAAAATTTTTATTGTCACTATTATGCAGAATTTTGTGCTCTATCTAACGGCACCAAAATCACTTTTTATCATTTATAATTTTGAAGATATTTTAAAAAAACTATATCAATCCCTTAACCAACTTTGAGGGGGGTGGGGGTGCCAGCAGGACTTTTTGAGATGGGTCTGTTTAAAAATCTACTAATGTTTACATACTGTATTCACTCTACAAAGCATTTGCTTCTACTCAAAAACCGAAGTATCGGACCCTTAAGTCACTAAGCTAGTAACGCCCTTTATACATAAATAGCTATAATATCGTACTGCTAGTATATACCATGCGTGTATGCATATTTTCTAACTTGATCCGACGGCCAATTTACAGGTACCAGATGCTAAAGGTAGATAAAAATATTACTTAATTTTCCTAAAATCTCAGTGCTAATAATTATGTTTATTTTAAAAAATATGATTAAAAATTCATAATTAATACTCGTTTGATACCAGACTTATTTCGGCGGCTTTAAAAAGTAACTTTACTTAGAATCTTAGTCTTGATTTTTATATCTAATACTTAGAAAACTAATTTATTAATAATTTTTGCAAGGAGCCAGACCAATCAGAGGTGCCTTACACTTCTCAGATGTTTGTTATGTAATGAAAGTAGGTTTAGTTATTAACAAAAAAAGCCTATACCCAAGAAAAATAAATACATTATTATATATATATATATATATATATATATATATATATATATATATATATATATATATATATATATATATATATATATATATATATATATATATAAATAAATTGAAAAATATTGGGGAGTGCAGTCTTATGAAAAAAAAATGGCCTAAAGGTTAGAAAAACCCTTTATTGTTTCGTCAAGCTTTCGTGTATAACTCAGGACTCACTACAAAAACAGAAAAACTAGTGTTAGTAGACTAACAACTAACTATTCTATTTAAAAGTTCCTTACCAAAGTAGGTTGGAATTGTAAAACAGTGTAAAGATGAACAGGAAAAAACCCAACAGACGGAACACCATATTGTCACAAAAAACTGGAAAACAACATTTGGTTGTTTTTTAATTAAAATTAAGAACTCTTTTTTATAACATATTTTTAACTTTTTTCGTTGGAGAAGCTACTCGTACGCGGTCTTTTGACTAAAAGTAAGGTTAACCTGTCATGGGGTCAAGGATAGAAAGATAACTGGTGGAGTTGTTATAGAAGGAAAGAGATAGGTACTGGTTTGGTGGAAGGTTAGAGTGAGATGGAATTATGGTTGACAGTTATTGTAAAAAGAAATGAATCAATACAAAAACGAGGCAATGGCCGTACGTCTGTTCTTATACATTTAATTTTAGGTACCAGTGAATTACCAGGTACTATCGAAAAGTTGTTGATGGCTAGTCTTGATATACAATACATGAAAATGCTTTAATTTGAAAAAACTTGCCTACTCAGTAGAGTTAATACGTATTGTAAAAATTGACAAATATGTTTTTTTTTTTTAAATTTTAATTTCTAAACTTTTAATTTTGTTAAAATTCAATTCTCTACGACATTTTCTTATACAATATTGTTCTATTTTTAAAAATAAAAGTACTTTACTTTTGGGATTTTTTAATACAGTTTTAGTTATAACTCACCCTGTATAATACCAATCCAAGTAAAATTTGGTATTTATTAGTTTTGGAGCAAGAGACCAGTTTTTCTAAGAGGACGTTTAAGCACTTAAAAATGTTTCATTTTGTCATCTTGTAATATCTATCCTGGGACACACTATATATTTTTAATTATGCGGTAATTATTAGTATTATTAAATAAAAAAATTAATATTACAAAAGACCGATTAGATTAATAAATAAATTATTAAGACCAAATTTTATAACACTATCTTCAATCACGATTGCGTTCATATATATAGCAAGCCTTTGTGTATGTCTGGGGAACTGTAAGGCCCCTCTGATTGGTCTGGCTCCTTGCCAAAATTAATATTTAATTAATTTTCTCAGTATTATATATAAAAATCAAGGCTGAGATTGTAAGTAAAGTTGCATTTTTAAAGCGCCTGGTATAAATTTAGGCCGCCAAAATTAGCCTGGTATCACACGAGTACTTATTATGAATTTTTAATATTATTTTCTAAAATATACATAAAAATCAAAACTAAGATTCTAAGAAAAGTAAGTTCTCTTTTTATCTACCTTTAGCACCTGGTACCTGCAAAATTGGCCCTCTGCTCAAGCTAGAAAATATGCATACACGCATATAGGTTAGGTCTGGGGGCACTGGGATCTTGGACTATTATATTTATAGCTGAGACAGGACGTCTATCGGGTTGTAGTATTAAATATATTCTATACTTATATTATAAAGAAGTAAAGTTTGTAACTTTGTTTTTTTTTTATTGGTAAGGCCCAATCAACGGAAATGCTAAACCGATTATACAAAATTCATTTACAAATAAAAAGCTACACTATTTGAAACTGCTATTGGCTAAATTTTATTACGACTAATCAAAAATTTTATAGAAAAATATAATTAACGCTCAAGCAAAGTAAGCACGTGTCGGCCCTTTTTTTAATAAAAAGGTTTTTTTTGTTGAAAAGTTATAAAAACTTAATGCCTTTTTAGTCTCTCTTGTATGTTTTGTTTCCTAAATTTAATTACAAAAATATTGATATTAATTATTACAATTTATAATTCGTCCTTTTAATATTAGAAAAATGTATCTGTGTCTTAAACACATTGCTTAAATATTTTTTAAATACTTTAAAGCATCTTTAAGATACGGTTTAAAATTTGTATTTTAGTTGGCCTTGATGACGAGATGCAGTGTTAGGGCCAACTACACCATACTTAACCGTTCTTGACAGCATTGTTAGAATAGATACATATATAAACTTACCCAGATTTATATTGCTTAGAAGAAAATAATTAGGTCAAATAGAGGTTAGTTAATCATTTAAAAAAATTGGCTTGTAAGGTTTTAGTCGATATATCTTTAAACTATTATTTTTGGTCACCCTGTATTTAACAGTTGTTAAAAAATTATTACAGTCTACTAAAGAATGTTGTTTTTTAACAAGGAATCTATCCTTAATACTTTTTTAAAGGTTTTTCTTTAGAAAAAAATATCGGTATGTATTGGCTTGTAAACTTAATTTTTAATATAAAATTTAAAATAGGTAAAAAACGGTGGGACCAAAATCTAAATCAAATCCTCCTTTTCGAGAAACCGAGCGCACATTTTCTCGTAAGACACTTTGTATACAAATGGTTAAATGCATTTTTTCATATACTTTTTGGTTGCACTACACATATTTAGGGCCGGCTTGAGGAAGAGTGCCGCCTGAGGCGGCTATAATTTTACCGCATCTACTTGAAAACTACATTTGAGTTTGAGGTTCAAAAAGAGTTAATTACCCCTGTAAACATGTTGCCTTTGGGGGTCGCCTCACTTGCTCACCCTTCGGGCCGGCCCTGCTACTAAACTAACTAAAGTATAGGTGGCGCCCTCTAGGGTATACATAAAGATTAATATCAAATCTGACCTACGTATATGTGTAGTTTTAAAACCCTTAGAGAAAGAATTAAGTTACAACATTAAAAACGTATCAAAGACTATCTAAATAAATTCAAAATGTTTTTTTTTAATCACCTTGTGTCTATCTTATTATAAATTGGTTGTACATGGTTTGATTAAATTTTGATATGTTGGCCCAGGGAATCTGTGATTTTGGTATGTACCATTAATTAGGAACAACCTGCATAAACATTTTCATAGTCCTTTATTTAAGGTAAGAAAAGTTTAAAAAAACCTATTTTAAAAATAAAATTATACCATTAATAATTATGGCAGTATGTAAAGCAAATGCACTAAATTTTATCCGGTAATAAACGTAGACGACAAGCTAAATAACTTATCTATAAAGTGCATTTACCGAAGATATATAGAAGCATCCAGGGCAAAGTTTAAATTTATGTATGCAGTTTGCATTATTACATTTACAGACATACATTAGTGACAATTTTATTAAAACCTTGGTGATTTCATTTCAAGTTGATAATATCTATATAATTTTAGAAAATTTCTATAATTTTAATAAAATTTAAATATCATAACAAAGCCAAATATTGTTTTAATTTTATAACTGCATTTAAAAAACAAAATAATATTTAAAATGAACTAAAAGATTTTTCCCCCTTTTTTGTTTATGCATATATTTTGTAATTTTCTTGGCAAGAGATTAAAGTCCAGGCTAGTCTACCTTTTATTTTGTAGCCGGGACCATTGTCTACTACTGGGTTAACCCGCTCCATGAAAACCCGTTTAAAAAAGACAATCTTTACCTGTGTTCGTGTTCATAGATTGATCGTATCCTTAAGTCAAGTTGGATTTTGCTGACCCCAGTAAAAGCACGGGTTATTCAAGTTAAACAGAATTGTCAAAATAAGCTATATAATTTTTTAGGTTTAAATAATTTTTATAGTTTTTATTACAAAGAAAAAAGTATACAGAAACAAATGTTTTATATTTATTGATTATTTAGAGCCTAAATATTGTAAAAATCTTTCTCTAATACGTCTGAACGACCAGGAACAAAGCGAGAGGTTTATGTTTTGTTTTGGCATGAAGCCGATGAATAAAGGCCAAATAAAACATACATGACATACAAAAATCCCAGTGAATCTTGAATACAGCCGATTGGATCTACCCCAACCCATCGGATCAATATTTCAAAACGCCTTATGAACTCATGCGTGTCATGTGTTCAATGCCCCAAGTAGGCACTTTTGCATTTTTATGATCTCTAGAAAGTCTCGTTCTTTTTGTTTAAACGGGAAAGAACTTCATGGTTAGATATATAAGTAGTCCAAGGTAAGTTGCTAGCTTTAAGTGTCAAAGCCTGATTCTATACAAAAGTGTAGATTACCTTTACATAGTATTTTACAAAGTTATATATTGCACCTGACTTAGCATCTTTCACTTTAATTGCAATTTCTTAATGTTCATAGAGATGCTGTATAATTGTTGGGTCTTAAAGATCAAAGCTTTTTTAGGAAGAATTGATTAAAAAAATTAACAGTACTTAATATTTTTTTAAGGTTTCTATTTTCTTTAAATACTTATCACTAAATAAAAAGAAGATCGTCACAATAAAAAAACGAATTATTATGAGAGAAAAAGCCAATTGTTTTGCTCAGACACGCAAGTGATATTTAGAGATATGACATTTAATATCAGAATCATCTAGCAAAATTGTAAGCTATTGGTGTGACAATATTGCCCAAAAAAATATTTCTAATTTTAAATATCATTCCAAGAAAACGGGTTTATGCACTTTAATGAGTTTTGACAGTCTTCTTTTTAATCAGTGGAATAATAAAAAAATCTAAAATAAAAACTAAAAAAAAAAAATAAAGTACGTGTACATAGTTATTCTGAATCCCATTTAACCAATGCAATCGCATAAAACTTATTTTGACAAAAAATGCAATATACACGTTTCAGATTAGGTAAAGCATTGGATGGAACGCCATCCTGTATTTTAAGCGATTTGAATTAATTTTAATGCGATCGTGGGTTCTATTTTTACGATATTCGCCGTTTAAGAAATGGTTTAAAATATAATAGTTAACAGCTTATTGGTGAAGAAAAAAATATGGGTTAATAAAATAACCTTAAATATTGTTTATATATTTTGATAATGTTTCTATAGTGGTTTTCGGTATAATTTTGTCTAGTTTTTTTTTTTTAATAAAAAAATAAGTAATAAAAAAATACCACACAAGTAAGGTAAAGAAGTTTCTTTTAATTTGTTTATTTTCTTTGTCATTGTTAAGCTTTTCCTTTGTCCAATTTAAAAGGATTTATAATCGGATTATTTGCATCCGATAAAATCTAGGACGAGCAGCACAGTATTGGGTTCAATGCGATCCGTGTCGAATAAGATTTAATTATTACAATGTACTCTTATTCACTGACTTAAAAAGTGAACAGAATAATTATTAACAGGTCAAATTGACTACCGAAATATACTTTTTACTTATATTACAAAATTTTAAAAAGTTTTAACCATAACTTTTTTCTATTGTTATCTGCAGAATTGTTTTAACATTTTATTTGTGTAAGAAATCTAATGGTTTTCATAAACTGACCCTAAAATATCCATTGTTGCCAATCTTAAGTCTAGTACAAGTTTAGTAAAAGATACTTGGTTTAATTTAAATAACTTTTTTATTTAATTATTTGTTCCATGATGCTTAGTTTCCAGGACGTTTAGCTCTTTTTATATTCTTGACAAAGTCTTCATTTATAAAACAGTCTATTTCAGCTAATAAAGCAAACTATTTAACTATTAATAAATATACTGAATTGTATCCGCAGTTGGTTTCTTGTGAAACATTTTTTAAATATTAATACCAAATAGAAAAAATTGCTTTTTAATGTTTCAAAAATTAATTAATTTTTGAAACATTAAAAAGCAATTTTTCTATTTAGTATTAATAATTAATAAATATTTATAAATTTAAAAGTTGCCTAAATCTGTCCTCTGACAGATATAATGGCAGTAGCAAAATTAATATTTTCTTGGCATTTGTTAATGTACCGGTTGTCGAGTAATAAATTTACAGCCCCCTCAACTTTTTATTTTTTATTGTTCAAAATAATTTAAAATCTTAGGCTGCAGTTTTCGAATTATTAATCAGATTTTTATTATCTCTTAAAATATACAAGGTACGACAAAAAGTATGTTTTTTTAAACACTCTATATTAAATCACCATTTTAAAGATAATTAAAGAGCGTTACAAAAATACCATATTTTTGTATCTATCTTAATTGGTTGTGGAAATATGGCCATAAATAAAATTATTGGGCAATTATTTTCATTATATTGATTTACAGACGTACGTTAGTAACAATTTTATTAAAACCTTGGTGATTTCATTTTAAGTTGATAAAATCTATATAATTTTAGAAAATTGCAATAATTTTAATAAATTTTAAATATTATAACAAAGCCTAATATTGTTCTAATTTTATAACTGCATTTAAAAAACAAAATAAAATTTAAAATGATCTAAAAGATTTCTATAATATTTTTTTCCCTTTTTTCTTTATGAATATATTTTGTAATTTTCTTGGCAAGAAATTAAAGTCCAAGCTAGTCCAATTTCTTTTTGTAATCGGGACCATTGTCTACTAATGGGATACAGATTTTTATTATCTCTTAAAATATACAAGGTACGACATTAAGTACTATTTTTTTAAATGACACACAGTTTATAATATTTAACTATTAAAAAGATCTTTTAAAAACCTTTAAAGAACAAACAAATTTTATATACCTATCTCAATTAGTTTTTGAAATGTGGGTATGCCAATCTAAAAAATAATTTTTAATTTCCATTACAGACGTAATTAACTAACATCCCGCTAACTTTTTTATGTTTTATTATATAAAAGAAGTAAAAACACCATTTTGTTGAAGTGATTCTGTAGTATCTGTATCGTTCTTTTTTCTCCTAAGATATACGACAAAAAGTATGATTTTTTAAAAACACACTTTATATTAAATCAACATTTTAAAGATAATTAAAGAACGTTACAAAAAACACACTTTATATTAAATCAACATTTTAAAGATAATTAAAGGGCGTTACAAAAATACCGTATTTTTTGAATCTATCTTTATTGGTTTTGGAAATATGGCCATAAATAAAATTATTGGGCAATTATTTTCATTATATTAATGGTTTTTTAACAAAACATCGTAAGCGATTTACGTCACATTTTACTGGAAACCATTTTTTCTTCTCATTGCGTTATTTTTAAAACAAAGTTGTAATTTTTACGATGTTTTGTCAATATAAAGATAGAATTTTCACTTATTTTTTAGATTTGGGTGACCATTTTTCCGAAAGTAATAAAGATATATACATCAAAAGTTGTATTTTTCTAAAGTTTTCAAAAGATCTTATTATAAGTAATATAATATACAGGGTGTTCCATTTTAAAAAAATATAGTTTTTGCCCTACCCTTTGGGGGATATTAAAAATCCAAAAAACTGATATTTTACGTTATTGTACGATAAAAGGTAAAAAAGTTAAAGGGGGTATAAATTTATAACTTGACACCCGGTACATTATACATATTAAGGCAGGCCTTTAAAATCCCATTCCAATAATCATTTTTAACAATTTTTTAAACAGTAGTTAATTTTTAACATATGACTAGATTTTCTTTAAACCATTTTTAGGTTTTATTTTTTAAATGTCTAGCAGTATATATCCATTTCAGTAAATTAATTTGAAGTCAAAGTTGATATTTTCATTCTTGTGACAACTGAAGGTAGCTTTGTACCGTGGGTGTCGAGTTATTGGATATTTAACTCATCTTTTTGCCTGTTCCGTCAACTTTTTCCAAAAACTGAAACATTCATGTTTTGTATTTCACGGCATCTTTTAGACAACGCGGTAGCGTCACCCAGTGCTGCTGTTACGTGCGTAAATCGTACTTCATCGCGCGCATTTGTACTAATTATAGCAAAATTAAAAAAACACCTCATTAAGTAAGTTTTAGTAAATTCGTTAGTTCAGATGTTAAAAAGTTTAATTAAATATGTATGATCTTGTTGGATAATCGAAAGTAAATAGTATAAAATTATATAAAAAAAAATACGTTATTTAGATAAATTTATATATCTGTTTCTTAAAAACTAAGCAAAATACAATAACATTTTAATAAGAAATAAAAACGCAAATTTTTGTTAACCTATTTTATTAAAAATTAAAAAGTTGGTAAAAAAATCAGTAAAGTAGTGTAGTTTGTCGGACATATTTGTTTAAGGGCCACTTAAAACGCCACTGGACCTATTAGATTTACAAAAGTAAAGATTAAATTGACTTTTTACAGCTAAGGCGGGGGCGTTATTGTGAAGCCCGGAGCCCTACGCATTATACGTCCGTATAAATTTTATGTTATGTTAGCCGTTTCAATCATAACAACAAGACGGTTTGCCCAAATTATTAGGTAATATTGACGTCATTTTTCGCGCATGTGTAAGACCTTAAGATATATTCATATAAGTTTAAGGTTATGTAATAAGGCGTAAAGTGCAATCTTTGCACGTGCCACGAGTTGTTGATCTTTGTTATCTGATCCGCCATGTTACACTTTATTTGAATTATATTGAATAATTTTTGGTTAGGCCTTTATTGGTCAGACCGCAGGTTTGATTTTATTGACCGAATCCTATTGAGTTATCCCATTGGTTAGGGAGGAGCCAAGTAGTAAGGTCCTAGGGTGGGAGGAGCCAAAGTGGAAGGAGTGGGGTGTTCCTGAAGTAACGCTATGCCTACTTTTACTGCCAGTTTTCTATCTATGAATTTTAAATAGTTTTTTTTAATCGATATATGTTGTATTCATATATTTATAATTTAATATTTATATTTTGATTAAAAAATTTCTCAAATATAAATAAAAAAACGCGAGTAAAAATTGTGAGATACTTAAAAAAATTGTAATTTATTAAAAACTACGTTTTGATTTGGAGCTCCTCATTTATGGTTTATTACAAGTAGGTAAGTAAAAGATAAGCTTTTTAAAAATTCTCCTAGTTTATACAGAATGAGCTAAATGAAGTCGTTTATAGGCAATGTGTGAAAAAGAGACGGTCTAACGCAAATACCGGAATGTTAACATTTAGGATTGGTGACTAATAGTACTTTCTTTGTTGTTGTTTTACTGACAGATATACCTTTAACGGCCGTATTTACCAAGCTCTAACAAATATATATCAGACTGAAAGCCCGCTTTAAAAGCAGGATATCAGTCTAACAAATATTTGTCAGAGCTTGGTGGATACGGCCGTATCTATTGCTAGTACAGTATAAAATATATTCTTAATTTAGGCACCAGCTTAAAAAGCAAATAAAAGTAGACTCTTCATAGTAAGTTCCATTAAATACTAATGATTTCACTATCTGATATTTACCAAAAAAAAAAGAAAAAAATTAAGTTTATATAAGCAAATGTAGGTTTTTCTATAAAAGTTAATGCGGTTCACTATGTATTATTTTAACTTTTTAGCATAAGCATAAGCGAGGTGAACTTAGGATATTGTAAAGTGTTTAAATTATAGAAGTAAGATTAAAATATATTAAGTAAAACAAAAATTGCCCATTTAAAAAGATTATTGATTAAGATTAGGTTACTTAAGGGTTTTTAAGCATTGAGCTGGTAAAAGCAAGAAAGACATGAGTACACGAAGTTGGGGTAAAAGTTTTTGTAGAGAAACTTAACAGTATATTATTAATAATTTTAATATTTTTAGAAAAATATATGTATATTTTTAATGCAAATTTTATTTACACTTGCTTTTATTATTCTATTTAAAACAGCAATTATATTTGGAGTGCCATATAAAATATATCATTTCACATTCAAGTGCACTCATATTGTTAAAATACACTAGAATGGCAAGAAATTAATCAGTGTAGCAACAAAATTTATTGTTTTAACCAAATGGTATACCTAGGGTATTTTTATAGGACTTACTTTGTCTGTTATTTAAACATGGTCTTGAGCCTTGGTCAATGATTGCATGTCTTTCCAGGGTTACTTGCTGTATCATTTATAGTTGGTTGGTAGTAGTAGTAACAAATTATCCTGTAAATAATCTATAATAAAAGATTAAAATAACAAAAATTTAATAATTATTATTATATTTAAACTAATTTATATATATAATATATATAATATATATTATATATTTATATTTTATAATTTATAAATCTGTAAAGTAAGGTTAAGTCATAGGTTGACTTTGATGTATTGGGGGTTGTGTCTTTTTGCAAACAAATGTGCCTGCTTCTCACCACGAAGATCGGTTTAGTTTACACCAACTCAATTGGTTAATCAGTTTATTTTGGTTTTAACTTTTGTAGTTAAATTAAAATTGTGTGGCAAGTTTTACTATTTATGTGTTTGCATGAGATAAAAAGTACGCGTGATTTTGACAATTTTGTCAAATTTTGAATCCGGTGTTGTCCGCCAACTTGTCAATATGGCTCTGCGCAAACGAAGACCACTGTTTTTTCATAAGAGCCAAGAAAAAATGTTAAAAAAATGGAAAACGCAAACAAAAAGGCGCTTATAACAGTGTACTAATGATACTTTTTTCCCTGTACTAATGTTACTTTTTCTTGCTTTTTTATTTATTTATTTGTTTAATTTAATTTTTGATTCCAACCTATTTAATGCTTGTACTTGGTTTATTAGCAACCAAAATTTTGCTTTTATTTGCATATAATTTTTACAATATGGTTAATGTAAAATAAAGATATTTATTATTTCGGTGTATTTTTAAAATGAGTCCATATGTCGTGATTTTATTCTTTGGTGCCTCAAAAAAGACAATGGCCTAGCATTTAAAATACTTTGGTTTTGGTTTAAAAATGTATCTTTTTATTAAGTAAAGTTTTAAGGGCAATATTTATATATTTAAAAATAAATAAATACCTTACAGACAAAAAGTGATTTAATAGTGTTTTCGGTTTACTGCTCTCGGTTAATCTAAGATCGCTTTCGATAGGATTTACGTGTTCGGTTAACGATCTGACTTGCTCCCGCTCGGAGGTTCGTTTTTGGTTTAAACATTTTGTTGCTTCAAAGAGATCGCTTTTCGTTGATCCTAAATATTGATTTCGTGGAGGAGAAAAATTATTACGTTAAATATTTGTTAGAAAACGAAAGAGTTTTGTGTATCTGAAATCAGTAGTTGCCTTTGAAATATTTAAAAGCATAAATGAGATCAGAGTAGGAGCGATCCTAATTAGATTTGTGACGTCATAGACCTTTTTCGAGCGATATGAGAGCACGTAAACCGAAAACGCTATAAGTCTAAAATAGAATATAAGTCAAATGTCAAGTTAAATCTCCCAATTTCTTTCTTGTCAAAATACTGCTGCGTGTAAATTTATTTTTTACGCATATCTTTTTTATTTTTACAATATTTTGCTGATCTATTAAAAATAATTTTGCTTTTCTAGTGAAATCAATAGGATTAATATCTTTAACATGACATCCGTAACTATAACAACTTAAAAATATCCTTTTTAATTTTACATACATGACATCCTGTCCTTGTTTGTCCAGTGATTGGACTCAGAAGTATTAACACGTTCGCTACCGAGGGTCATTTTTTGTTTCGACCCCATAAACCACTTTATTATTTTTTGTAAAATTACTTTATTTTGACGTTTATTGAAGTGCTAATTAGTTGTAGTGTTGGAATTCAACATATTTGAGTGTTTATTTAACCCGACTCATATATGAGTCGGTGGTCCATTTTATTACATTTTTTTGGAAATAGACCTCGAGTCGTAAATAAAAGTTACTTTCACTAGATATAGATATTTGCTAACATTATATAGGTACATTTTTGATATCAAAAATCGTTAATAAAAAAATAATTCTAAGAATCTAAAAAACTAAACTAAAATCTAAAAAAATATATATATTTCTTGTACAAAATTTTTGGCAAAAGACTACATAATTTTTTTTTCTAAATATCTAAAAAAAATAACTAAAAAAAATTGCTTCTATGATATCTTTGACATAAAAAAACTAAACAAAATTATCTTCTAAATATCCAAAAATGAACTAAAATAAATACTATACTTATACTAAATGCTACACCCAGACCACCTGACACACATACGAGCCGAAGCATTACACAGACCGTGTTTTAAAACAAAACCGCTACAGGAAATCCCGAATTTTTAAACTCGCATTTAGTATTATAATGTAGCCGGCTCACATTTGAGCCGGCGGTCTATTTTAAAAATTGTACTGGCTCATATATGAGCCGCTTGATAGCGAACGTGTTAAATAAAATTTATATATAATTTATGGCCTAATGATTTTTGCTTTGCAGCATTTAAGACCTCTTGGTAATAGGGGTGTGCGAATAATTCGTATCGAATCGAATATCAATTATTCGATTTGAGTTTCGAATCGAATAATTCGAATATTCGAATTATTCAAAAGTTTTAAAATAATTCAAGAACAAATCAAATAATTCGATAAATTTCGAATAATTCAATTTTTTTGAATAATTCGAAGTTTTTTCGAAGATTCGAAAAAATATTGTAAATAAAACTCCTGGTATACATATATAGTAAGGTAGATGTAAATAGTAAGTAAATGAATATACACACAGTATTTTAAACTTAAAACTGACTAGGTTTCTTGTGCACTATACAGGGTGTAACAAAAATTTGTTAATAAAACATATTTGAGTGTTTATTTAACCCGACTCATATATGAGTCGGTGGTCCATTTTATTACATTTTTTTGTAAATAGACCTCGAGTCGTAAACAAAAGTTACTTTCACCAGATATAGATATTTGCTAACATTATATAGGTACATTTTTGATATCAAAAATCGTTAATAAAAAAAATAATTCTAAGAATCTAAAAACTAAACTAAAATCTAAAAAAATATATATATTTCTTGTACAAAATTTTTGGCAAAAGACTACATATTTTTTTTTCTAAATATCTAAAAAAATAACTAAAAAAATTGCTTCTATGATATCTTTGACATAAAAAAACTAAACAAAAATATCTTCTAAATATCCAAAAAATGAACTAAAATAAATACTATACTTATACTAAATGCTACACCCAGACCACCTGACACACATACGAGCCGAAGCATTACACAGACCGTGTTTTAAAACAAAACCGCTACAGGAAACCCCGAATTTTTAAACTCGCATTTAGTATTATAATGTAGCCGGCTCACATTTGAGCCGGCGGTCTATTTTAAAATTGTACTGGCTCATATATGAGCCGCTTGATAGCGAACGTGTTAAATAAAATTTATATATAATTTATGGCCTAATGATTTTTGCTTTGCAGCATTTAAGACCTCTTGGTAATAGGGGTGTGCGAATAATTCGTATCGAATCGAATATCAATTATTCGATTTGAGTTTCGAATCGAATAATTCGTATATTCGAATTATTCGAGAGTTTCAAAATAATTCAAGAACAAATTAAATAATTCGATAAATTTCGAATAATTCAATTTTTTTGAATAATTCGAAGTTTTTTCGAAGATTCGAAAAAATATTGTAAATAAAACTCCTGGTATACATATATATATATATATATATAGTAAGGTAGATGTAAATAGTAAGTAAATGAATATACACACAGTATTTTAAACTTAAAATTGACTAGGTTTTTGTGCACTATACAGGGTGTAACAAAAATTTGTTAATAAAACAACGTTCTTCTCAAAAAATATGTTTTTAATTAAATATTTTAAATAAAAAATAGTATTCTGAAATTTTTTAATTTCTATTTACAGGATGTTTAGGTATATCCGACCAACAAAAGTAAGGCTTAAATGTAAGATATACACATATATATATATATATATATATATATATATATATATATATATATAGATAACCTCAATCCCAAGAAACAAAGTTAACAAACGTAATTATATATATATATATATATATATATATATATATATATATATATATATATATATATATATATATATATGTATATATATATATATATATATATATATATATATATATATATATATATATATATATATATATATATATATATATAAACTTTTTGGGATTTTTACATTAATACAATTTGTTTAAAAATTATTGTATTTTGCATATTCATCATACAGGGTATTTCATAAATCTGTTACTAAACTTGAAAAAAAATTTATATATAATTATATTAAAATAAAAAATTGATCAATTGTCTTCTTCAGATAATTAATTTTTAATCAGAAAGGATATTATGGGTCAGTAGAATATTTTGATGCCAGATGTTATGGAATCGCAATTCGATAAAACAAAGAATCCATTAATATTTTAATAATTAGTAAATAGTTCGCATTATTTGTAAATTATTCAAAAATTTTCGAATTATTCAAAAATTTTCTAATTATTTGAAACTTTGCGAATTATTCGAAATTTTTGAATTATTCGAAATTTTTCGAATTATTCGTCGAATTCTGAATAATTCAAAAATTTAAATTTTTCGATTCAAACTTAATATATGAATAATAATATTTGATTCGATCGATATTCGCACACCCCTAGGTAAGAAATATGTAGTATAACAAATTTTTTGCGATAGTTCCTTATTCTTTAATCATAAGGTTTAAATTATTTCTTTAATCAAAAACAGTGACCAAAAAGCTATCTGGAAATACAGCTTTGTGCTTTTTTAAGCATTATTGAAATTAAAATACTTCGGTAAAATTATAATAGAAAAAAATCTGGCAAGATATGATGGTAATAAAAAAGTATATCCCATATATAACCTATATGTGATTTTTCGTAATAGTTAACCATAAGAAAAGCAGTAACAAAAGCAGAACCCCTTATAAAATATTACAGATAGAAAAAATGGCGTAATTTGTAAGCAGGTCAAAGGAGAATATGTCGTAACTATCTCAGACCGCATTTTTACACTTCCAGAAGATTAAGTTTTGCTGACGTCCTGCATTAAGTCTTTTTGATATATTTAGAAACTGTTTTGGCAACTTCGTATAACTTTCTACTTTAGCTTTAGAGAACCTACATATAATGGTTATTAATATTTTTATTTTCTAAACTTTATACAGTATATCTACGTAAGTTGGCTTCATATAAAAAAACTTTTTGCTATTAATTTTACGAAAAAATATTATTTTTATAAAAAGTTCTACATGGACCAAAACTCAAAATGCAATGAAAATAGATGTCAAATATTTTATTATCATTCATTTACAGGAGTAAAGTATTCTTATTATTGTTAATATTAAAAATTTGTGTAAAGAAAAGATGTCTAAAATTAAGAATTACTTTCAAATAGTCAATTTTTTTCATCACAAAAAAATATGTTTTAAATTATTTTTCTGTGATAATCGAGAAATTTTTGTTTTTACATTAACGCATTGTACAGGCTTATAAATTATATTTTACCACCTACTTTTAACTATTAGCAAAAAGAATATAAAGAAATTGCTGCATAAAATTTTATAATTTTTTATCTATTACCTTTTAATCATGAAAAAATAAACAAATGAACTTTAAAAACTTAAGAAAAATGATGGGTTAAACTTTTTTTTAAATAGAACACACTGTATATTATGCCACATTTAATTTATCTTTTTTAGTTTCAGGAAATATGACAACTTAAATCTCAAAAATAGTAGATATAATTTCTATTGTACCTACCTACGACACTAAGGTGAGACTGTAGATGTAGTGGAAATTATACCCAGATTTAAATGGCAATATTTTTAAAACTATTACAAATAGATATATTAAATGGGTAATTTTTTAAAGTATTTTAAAATACCTTTTAAATGGTGACATAATATACTGAGCATTCCATTTTTAAAAAGTTAACTTCTTTATTTTTCTTGAGTTTGTAATGTTTATTTGGTTATTTTTTACGCTCAAAAGAAAATAAATACAAAAGTAAAAAACTTTTATACAGGACTTTTCGTCTATCCTTCTTGCTTATAAGTAATATAATTTAAAGTGTCTTATAAAATTTAAAAATATGAAATATAGTGCACTAATGTAACTTTTTACCATTACCACAGAAAAAAATCGATATTAGCAAAAATACAGGTACTTTATTCTTAAGCAAAAATTAAATTTTTAACCAAATTTCGTAGATGACTGACATGATTAAAAATCTGATGGTTTTATTTCAGGTTTTGGGTCGTGGACCAGTCTGTCAACGTCAAATGTTTTGGATGTCGGACTGGTCAAACGCGTCACTGTTTTGGTCAGACAAGTTTATCATAATACTTTAAATGCAATTTTTAAACATTGTGCCGAAAATCCTAAAGGGTACAGTCACGAAACCATAAGAACCATGGACATGTTTTGGGTATTGAAGTGGGCGGCTGTTACCCTTACGATTTTCGGCACAATGTTTAAAAATTGCGTGCAAAACATTGTTAACATTTAATATATATAAATTATTATACAAGCATTCATTATAAACAATGAATAAAATGCAGGGCAGAAGAGCTAAAGTGTATCAACGCATGGCTTGCTCAGTTAAAATGCAGATGCTAAAAGTATTCTTCAGTAGTTGAAAATATTACACCATTAATTACAATATAGGTATAAAAAAGCATTAGGGAAAGCATATACCTGTTTTGGGTTAAATCAATTGAAAAATAAACTTTTGCAGTTATCTAGTTTTGCGTTCTATTATTATCATTTTTTAGTGCTCAGGGATAGAAAGTTTATTAATATGAAATAGAAAAAATCTTCATCTTAAGTGGTTAAAGGTTAGTCGTACTAAAGAAACAATACACAAAATAAAAGATTTAACCCTTAAACGATAACACGGGGTCGCCCGTGACATCGCCGAATAATATTTTAGACAGTTCTCTTGCAAAAGTTGTATTATAATATTGCTTCTACACCTACCTTTGTAACTTGGCTTTTACTATTACCACAGCAAATACCGTAAGCCACAGAAGTGTTTTGCCTGAGTTATAGGTATTTGTTATATTGTTTGCGTGATAAAATGTCTATCAAAAAGAATATTGAAGTTAAAAGGAACAAAAAGAGATTAAAAGAGGACATAAAGAAAATGATAAGGATATTGACAATAATAATTATGACTTTGGTGATCCTTAAAGTAAATCTGAAGAACAAAAAGAGAAAAAAGTGGAGGTAGTCGCAGTTGTGTATGAACCAACTGAAAATGAACGATAAAGTACCTTTGAAACATCTACAACAAAGTGATTTATAGAAGTAGTGGTTACAGATGGCACTCAAAATCCATTTAAAATATACACGGACAAGAAAAAAATTGATTCTGCATCTTTTTAAACCTAAAGGAACAAAAACTGGGTAGAAAGCTTGGAAATTTTATTTGGATATCATGCTGCATAAAACTGTTACTTGTACAAACGAAAAACTATGTAGAAATAGGATATACTTTTTAAAAGCAGAGAGATATACAAGATTGATCAATTAAATTAAATTGGAAGACCTAATGCTTTACTGCACACAAGTAATAATTAAAAAAATAATTATGAGAATGTAACGAATATGTGCAAAAACATTTTTTTTTTTTTCATAAAAAATATATTGGGTAAGTTACAAAACAACCAACAAAAAGAAATTAAATGGGTTTAATTCTGTTTTAATTTCAAAATACCAGTAATTCTTCATGGGGTGTATGAAAACATTTATGTTGTCGTTTATTGGTTAATAAGTATTAGAAAGTGTAAAATTAATTTTATTGTTACATCTTTTGAATAATATGTGAGTAAAACATATTGTATTTTTTTGTTTTATAAGTTTTTTTATTTATTATTTCGAGAAATCAAATCAACTCTAAACATCACAAGTTCGATGCAAACTGACTAATAAAAAATGCGTTGCAGCCGACGCGGCATAACGTTTAACGGGTAGTCGGTGATGCTTCGTAAATTGTTAAAATTCGGTTCGGGGAATGGGGTCGGGCATTTTTAAAATCTTTTTGAGATCCAACGAAGGCATATGCCTAAATACCAGAGTACCGCGGGTGTCGGGATATTAGATGTCTAACCCATTGCTCCCCCTGTTCCGTCAACGTTGTCCAAGCACTGAAACATGCAGTAATACATTTTACAGCACCTTTTAGACAACGCGGTACTGCCTTCACGGTCGTTATGTTTAAATAACTGCTCCTATATATGCCTCCCCGCTGAGAATTGAACCGGCGACTTCTGGCTTCGAAGATCAATGTGCTCTATCCACTGCGCCAGCGGGAAGACAAGGGGCTTGGGGCGGTTATGTTAAGCCTACGGTATTTGATAACAACGGTACAAAGCGTGGTATATTTGACTCATATTACTGCAGTTTAATTAAATACCAAACTTTTTGCACTGCATCCCCTAAATTTCACTAGGGAAACGCACGGCCACGGGCTCGTTGCGGTTGCGAATGTGATGTCCGACCTTTATACGAATTTCGCATGCAGCCATCAATACCTGATTTCGTTACGCCAATATTATACGTTGAGGTATCCCAGAGATGTGTTAAATATTCGACAAGGTGTAAAGAGGGAAAATTGTTGTTGCTAGGGTAAATTTTACTTAACTTCAATTTTAACCCACAGGATAAAAGTAAACTTTTTTCTGTGGGCCAAAAGTAAAAGTCATCACAATGATACCATTAAACCTTACGAAAAGTCAGAAATATCAACACAATGTGGGTGGCTGTTAATAAACGTGATTTGTTGTGCAGTAATTACTACTAAATAATTAATTCTACTAAATAATTAATCACTAAATATATTTTTTAAAAGATGCTTTATAAAAGGTAAAACCTAACTTAAATGTGCTTCTGCATAAAGTAAATTATTATTAAAATATGCAGAGACCAACTAGTGTTTAATATTTTAATAACTCATGGAACAAACATAAAAAGATTTGGTAAACAATGTTGCTGTAAAAGTTATGTTCTAGTACAAATTGTTTTTAAGGAATAAAATAAGGATAACTTTCTGTATTAGTTCCGTAAGTAAAGGGTGGCCTCTTTGTTGACCTTGTAGGGTGTAGCCAAAACTAGAAGGGATGAAACAAATCTAAAATGCACAATCTTGATTTGATTTTTGAAACAAATTTAGTGGTGAAAGTATATCTTGGCCAACTTGTTTGTAAGAATATAAACAGGGTGTTAATAAGGTTTAAATATAGAAATAACATTTACCAGATAATTTATCAAGTAGTTTTAGGACATAAACTTGGTACATATAAACATTTAACTAATTTTTTTAACATATCAAAGGTAATATTTGAGAATATTAACAAAAAAAAACTATAAAAGCCGCAGCCCTGAATATTAATATTAAGATGTCCCACATGATAAATTTCAATTAGCTCAATAAAAAGTGGGTAAACCAAAAAATAAGAGATAATAAGCTGGAAAATTGTATACACCTTTCTCTTGGCATTTCTTAAGTTGTGTTAAAAGACTCGTGCCTACGTCGTTAGTTCTTGTAGGTCAGATGTCAAAAAAGTGTTTTTTGTGATTATCTTGGTTTCTACTGGTCCAATAATGTTAACACTCTAAATGGAGCTGTAGAGCGTAAATTTTGCTGCAATTTGTGTGTGAAATATTTTTCTATGCGCCTTATCTTTTTGAGATAGAGAGAGAAGAGAGCCCGCAGCGCTCAGCCATATATACTGTGATACAAGGACAATGAGAAATTCCGGCGAATAATGATAAAATTATAAATAAAATAAAGTATTATATTATTTATTAATTAATACATAGTAATATATACTATTTAAATATACATATAAATCTAAATCTAATATATTATATAAAATGCTAATGTACGTTCGTGTGTCCACGATTTTCGCTATCATCCGCAACTCCGATCAACTTCCCGTCGGGGTTACAAATACCCCTTGGTCTCCCATTGTGAGTAAGTGAGTTTGGTCGGGGTGGGTGGAAGTGGGTGGTTGTGGGTGGCAAAAATGTAAAATATGTGTAGTGGCGCCATCTGTTGTCGAGTAGTTGAACTTCATTCAGAACAACGGTTATTTGGGTCTCATATAAACTCCCGAGCGAAGCCGGGTTTCATAGCTAGTTTAATATTATTAATAAATTATTAGTTAGGGAAACAGAGAAGACTTCGTATTTCGTGCATTTTTTCTTATTATATTAAAATAGCATAGCAAAGTGCTTTCGACCTATGGCCATCATCAGTGCTAACCTGCAAAGTAAGAATTTTGATACTTCAAATGAAACGACGAAAAATTAAATAAAATATTATAATAAGTAGTGTAAAATTATATAAACTTCATTACTTACTGGGCAGGTTATGCACAAGAGAAAATAAACCAAAACATAACAGGTGTTTGACAATACAAACGTTACATTGAACAAATAATTAAAATATTTTAAAACTTTTCACAAACGAATTAAATTCTCATCCCAAAAACTGGGAGTTACACCATGAACGTGCCATGATGTGGCTAAAATGTCGGCTTGCAATATCAAAAAGAAAGAAATGAAGTATGACAAGTGTTAAAAATTGAGTGTTAAACGCGGTAGATTTAAATTTGGGTTTAAGGGTGGTTTGACTTATAATAAACTAGAAGTTTTTGGGGGTGGTGTTAAAAGAAAATTAAATTTGATTGAAATTATTTATTTAAAAAAATATATATTGTGACAAACGCGGTTATTTAATTTGACTTAAGTAGGTATGAATAGAAACCAAAATAAGGGTGGGTGGTGTAACATTAAATTTAAAATAAATTATTTATTTTTTAAATTTTAAAAAAAATACCTATGAGTAGGGAAAGAAGGACAGTTCACTAGCCTCCATCCCCCTGGGAAGCTTATTTTCTTAAAATCCAAGACGTCATTTAAAATTTAGGAATCTTGCGCAACGCGTTATTTAGGGCGTGGTCCTTACTATCTGTCAAACCATAAATGTCATCTGTCAAATGTCATCTGTCACCTGTCATATGTCAAAAATCACGTGACTTACAAAATGGCCACCA